>CM069857.1:13497970-13702970 GCA_036172795.1 Pelodytes ibericus
TATAGAAGAGCTCAGCTGGCCATGGATAATGCAGAGTTACATAATTACACATTGTCACTTTATAACAATGCATTATACAGGGCCAACTCTGTTCTTCTAGCAGGAGGAACTCACCAGACCCTGCACAATGTATAGAAGAATATATAGAAGAGCTCAGCTGGCCATGGATAATGCAGAGTTACATCTTTACACACTGTCACTTTATAACAATGCATTATACAGGGCAAACTCTGTTCTTCTAGCAGGAGAAACTCACAAACCCTGCACAATGTATAGAAGAATATATAGAAGAGCTCAGCTGGCCATGGATAATGCAGAGTTACATCTTTACACACTGTCACTTTATAACAATGCATTATACAGGGCCAACTCTGTTCTTCTAGCAGGAGAAACTCACCAGACCCTGCACAATGTATAGAAGAATATATAGAAGAGCTCAGCTGGCCATGGATAATGCAGAGTTACATCTTTACACACTGTCACTTTATAACAATGCATTATACAGGGCCAACTCTGTTCTTCTAGGAGGAGAAACTCACCAGACCCTGCACAATGTATAGAAGAATATATAGAAGAGCTCAGCTGGCCATGGATTATGCAGAGTTACATCTTTACATACTGTCACTTTATAACAATGCATTATACGGGGCCAACTCTGTTCTTCTAGCAGGAGAAACTCACCAGACCCTGCACAATGTATAGAAGAATATATAGAAGAGCTCAGCTGGCCATGGATAATGCAGAGTTACATCTTTACACACTGTCACTTTATAACAATGCATTATACAGGGCCAACTCTGTTCTTCTAGGAGACAAAACTCACCAGGCCCTGCACAATGTATAGAATAATATAAATATATAGTCCCTTTGGCTCTTCCTTCTCTAGCAGAAGCGTCCATGTTTTTAAGTAAAACCTATGTTCAGAAATGTATATTTATTACAGTTATAGTATGTATATGTATAGTTATAGTGAAAGAAAACGCTTGCCAAACAAACCTATTTATTTGTTTAGCGTTAAATCAGTACAAAACCAGTTTAAACGTATTTAAAGAAGTCCATATATTTATAGGGCTCAGGGTTACATGAGTTGAGTAAGTCGGGCTGCACAATCTGTAGAATCACTGTGGATACAATGAATAGCTCTAAAGGACACTAGACCCTGCTTCTTTTCGGAAGTCATTTTTCTGTTTTGTATCGCCATCTGCTGGATGTATTTGTAATTACAAGAAGATGTAATTATGACACTTTCCACTGTACAACAAGGTATGGAGTTTATACCACTTACTCACCACAAGCCCCTCTCTCACAGACACACTTTATCGATGATCTCTTTGGAATTTCAGCTCTGGGAAATGATTATTAGTTTGTGTATTTGCTACATTAAATGGCCAGATCTTTCAGGCCAAGAGATTCCTTGAGGGGTAAGCCTCACTGTAAGTAATGAGTACTACACCAGCTAACTCTCCCCACTGCTCATAAACCCTATCACAACAAGCCAGCAAACTTAGCAGCCCTTAGATCATCACTCAGGCTTTGAGGGGATTTTCAAGTAGAAGTAATATTAACACATATATATCAGGTTTGCAGCTTCTACCGATCCTCACGCTCAGAATCCCTCACGCTCAGAATCCCTCACGCTCAGAATCCCTCACGCTCAGAATCCCTCACGCTCAGAATCCCTCACACTCAGATCCCTCACACTCAGATCCCCCACACTCAGATCCCCCACACTCAGATCCCCCACACTCAGATCCCCCACACCCAGATCCCCCACACTTATATCCCTCACACTCAAATCCCTCACACTCAAATCCCTCACACTCAGATCCCCCACACTCAGATCCCCCACACTCAGATCCCCCACACTCAGATCCCCCACACTCAGAATCCCTCACACTCAGATCCCCCACACTCAGATCCCCCACACTCAGATCCCCCACACTCAGAATCCCTCACGCTCAGAATCCCTCACGCTCAGAATCCCTCACGCTCAGAATCCCTCACGCTCAGAATCCCTCACGCTCAGAATCCCTCACACTCAGATCCCTCACGCTCAGAATCCCTCACGCTCAGAATCCCTCACGCTCAGAATCCCTCACACTCAGATCCCTCACACTCAGAATCCCTCACGCTCAGAATCCCTCACGCTCAGAATCCCTCACACTCAGAATCCCTCACACTCAGAATCCCTCACACTCAGAATCCCTCACACTCAGATCTCAACATATGGCTGGAGCCTGGGAGGAAAATAAAACAGTACAATTTTAAAATAATAATAATAAAAAGTCCTAAATAATAACTATTCTGGTTGTGATGTGATTATCTGTAAACCCTGCCAGTCCCAAGCTTCATAGCATCTCCGACATCATACCAATGCTGTACATTACATTACACCTCACTAATAACGTAGGCATTATCTAATGATTTCTTATGTCACCTTCCCATGGTGATATTCAAGGTGTTTGTTTTTTTGTAAAATAAATCATAGACACATCATTGTCTCTCAAAATGGCAGCGTTACTTTGTATGGCCATAATACTGCAGAATCCGGGAATCTGGGAGTTAGACCCGGGAGTCTGGGAGTTAGATCCGGGAGTCTGGGAGTTAGACCCGGGAGTCTGGGAGTTAGACCCGGGAGTCTGGGAGTTAGACCCGGGAGTCTGAGAGTTAGACCCGGGAGTCTGGGAGTTAGATCCGGGAGTCTGGGAGTTAGACCCGGGAGTCTGGGAGTTAGACCCGGGAGTCTGGGAGTTAGACCCGGGAGTCTGGGAGTTAGACCCGGGAGTCTGGGAGTTAGACCCACTTTCCCGATGAGCTCTCCCTCTGTCCCAGAAAAGCAGGACAGAGACTCAAAATTATAACTGATCTGCACAAAGCAGGAGGCAAGAAAATTGTAAGCCATATAATGATCCCATGGTGGCTCCTGGTTAGGGTTGCCACCTGGCCGGTATTTTACCGGCAGGCCGGTAAAAAAATTGACTTGACCACAATGTTAAGTCTATGGAGGAAGTACCAAGGCCGGTATTTTTTTTTTTTTGAAGAAAAGGTGGCAACCCTACTCCTGGTTATGACATCACTGGGTGTCTTGGTATGTCAATTACACATTATATGAAGCCAGAGGTGATGTCATAAACAGGAGACATATTTTTAAATAACTAATTCTCTCTTCTTTGCTCAATAAAGATGATTTTGGTTATCTGTGTAATACCTTCATTACTACCATTACCAACCCCCCAAAATGAAACACCAGCCACTCACTGGGTCCGTTCACAGCTTGGCCAAAAATGTAAATATTGAAAAATAGAGGGGAGGAGTAAGAGTGAGGCAGAGGGCCCATTGTAACCTATTTTTTTTTAATGGCCGCACGTTTGCTGTGTACTGTTCAGTCAGCTCGGTAGAAAGTAAAGAGGGCTGTGATGCAAGATTCATTTTATAGTGCGTCTAGGAAGAGAGATTATTATGGAGAAGGGTCATGGTGCTGCTCAGTCATGGATCAGACACATGACAAGTCTGGATAGGCAATAAACCTTTTATGTTGGGAATTCCATATTCTATGAGTGCCATTTGTATGCAGATACCTTCCAACATTGCCCCCAACCCCCCCCCCCCCCCCCCCCCCCCCATGGAGTCTATGTAGGCAATAGCAATAGCAAAGCTGGTGGAATCCCTAATCCAAACACTGCTTTTTTTTACAATCCCAGGCAATGTGGCTGCAATAATATGTTTAACCAGCAGATGGCACATAGCTCCTTAGTTAAAACTGCTCAGCCATCTGCAATGAGCAGGCTTAGCAAAGACCTGAAATCTATGGATTGTAGTAAGAGTGAAGTCATGGCCATATGCTGCACTTACAAGCCAGAAAAGCCTGCAGAGTCTGAATACTCTATTTACTCAATGTAATGGTCCTCCAGTAATATTTCCACATATTAGTTAACAGGTTCTTCCAGGGCAGGGATTCATCTCTACTCATCATGCTGATTATGAACATGATCTATACATTGTGTTACCAGAAGCACAAGTGTCTGCGATGTCCCCTCTTTATGACATCACCTGTTGTCAATGGGAAATGTGTAATTTGCAAACCAAGCCACAGGATGATGTCATAATCAGGAGACACATTTGAAATGTGCATTTGCATGGAATTTTACTAATAACTTGATCAGATCTCATCTTTACATTCACATTAGAAGCAATATGTAGAGTGGTTTTTAATGAGGAGCCAGGATTCAAGTTAGAGTATTGCAGTGTGTTTCCATTTTCTTTTACTGCAAATCACAACCGAATAGAGCAAAACATAGACTGTGTCACTGGCAGATAAGAACCATTCATCCATCTAGTCTGACCAATACTTTCATTAGTCCCTGGCCTTATCTTATATCTAGGATAGCCTTATACCTATCCCATGCATGCTTAAACTCCTTCACTGTATTAACCTCTACCACTTCTACTGGAAGACTATCCCATACATCCACTACCCTCTCAGTAAAGTAATACTTTCATTAGTCCCTGGCCTTATCTTATATCTAGGATAGCCTTATACCTATCCCATGCATGCTTAAACTCCTTCACTGTATTAACCTCTACAACTTCTACTGGAAGACTATTCCATACATCCACTACCCTCTCAGTAAAGTAATACTTTCATTAGTCCCTGACCTTATCTTATATCTAGGATAGCCTTATACCTATCCCATGCATGCTTAAACTCCTTCACTGTATTAACCTCTACCACTTCTACTGGAAGACTATTCCATACATCCACTACCCTCTCAGTAATGTAATACTTTCATTAGTCCCTGGCCTTATCTTATATCTAGGATAGCCTTATACCTATCCCACGCATGCTTAAACTCCTTCACTGTATTAACCTCTACCACTTCTACTGGAAGACTATCCCATACATCCACTACCCTCTCAGTAAAGTAATACTTTCATTAGTCCCTGGCCTTATCTTATATCTAGGATAGCCTTATACCTATCCCATGCATGCTTAAACTCCTTCACTAAATTAACCTCTACCACTTCTACTGGAAGACTATTCCATACACCCTCTCAGTAAAGTAATACTTTCATTAGTCCCTGACCTTATCTTATATCTAGGATAGCCTTATACCTATCCCACGCATGCTTAAACTCCTTCACTGTATTAACCTCTACCACTTCTACTGGAAGACTATTCCATGCATCCACTACCCTCTCATTAATGTAATACTTTCATTAGTCCCTGGCCTTATCTTATATCTAGGATAGCCTTATACCTATCCCATGCATGCTTAAACTCCTTCACTGTATTAACCTCTACCACTTCTACTGGAAGACTATCCCATACATCCACTACCCTCTCAGTAAAGTAATACTTTCATTAGTCCCTGGCCTTATCTTATATCTAGGATAACCTTATACCTATCCCATGCATGCTTAAACTCCTTCACTGTATTAACCTCTACCACTTCTACTGGAAGACTATCCCATACATCCACTACACACCCAGTAGGGTAATACTTTCATTAGTCCCTGGCCTTATCTTATATCTAGGATAGCCTTATACCTATCCCACGCAGGCTTATACTCCTTCACTGTATTAACCTCTACCACTTCTACTGGAAGACTATTCCATAGATCCACTACCCTCTCAGTAATGTAATACTTTCATTAGTCCCTGACCTTATCTTATATCTAGGATAGTCTTATACCTATCCCACGCATGCTTAAACTCCTTCACTGTATTAACCTCTACCACTTCTACTGGAAGGCTATTCCATACATCCACTACCCTCTCAGTAATGTAATACTAATAATACTTGGAACACTTTGCCCCACTAATTTAAGACTATGTCCTCTAGGTGCATACTCCCTCTTGATTCTCTTTCTGTATTTAAATGTTTATATCATCTAACAAGTAAATTATTACGATCCATTCAGCAGTGGTGCAGATTACTCCATATCTGCTCCTCAAAATCAACCTGTTTAGTACTAATATTTATTTATTGATTTATTATTCCAAACCAAGTGGGATAAACCTTCAATACATAGCCCCAGAAATGTTTAAATAAGTAACTAAACTGCCCTATCATTATCATAAAACTACAAAAGGGTTGGTATTTATTTCAAGAAATGGCTAAAAACAAGAAGAATGTGCAAATGGTGATTTTGATCCACTCACGGGAGCCTTGATAGCATTTTTACTAGCAAGTAAATAAACAAACTGACTGCTTTTCTTGCAGACAGTAGATACAAATAAGGCATGCTATATAACAAAAATAAAAACAATAAAACCTTTTTTGCTCTACAGTGCTCCCCGAGGGATTTGAACATGGAAACCAACAGAATGTGCTTGACGATTGCTCCACATTGGTTTTCTGTGAATGTACTAAACATTTAACACTCCGATAGTACATACGCGCAAATCGCGAATAAAAAATGGCAAGTTTGCGAATATTTTTTCTACCTCTTTTGATAGCGCTCGCTAAAAGCCGGCGTAATTTACACACGTAAATAAGAATTATTTTTCACGAAACATTAGCGAAACTCTTTCGCGTGCGCAAATCTAATCGCAGTTAATTAGCGAAAACGGAAAAAATGCCCGCTAAATAAAAATAAACGGAAGAGGCGCAAATCAGGAAAAAATGTTCAAAGGAAACTGTCATTACAATGTCTAATTTAAAGACTGCATGATGTGTAGTCATTTTAAATAGACAACTGTCAGGAAAAAAAAAAGTGCAGGCATTTAAAATAGAAATGTTTTAATGAAAGAATATACATAAAGTAACTGGTTGAGCGCTCTCTGCTTCCAAAGCATTCATGGGAGGCGGACATCTTGAGTGCGATTTTCCTTCATCTGACTCAAAATTCTAAACAACATGGCCGCCCCACGGATACAGCTGTACATCACCAAAGAAGGCTCAATAAGTTAATGTATTCTTATCTTTTCATTAAAGCATTTCTATTTAAGATGCCTACACACAATAGTTCAGTTAAGCATACATTTATTTATTTTTTCCTGACAGTTATACTTTATGTTAATTTAAATTACTGTAAACATCTTGGAATGGGTATTGCATTGGAACCTGGTGGAAAAAAAAAATGGGGCAGCTACAAGTATTAAACGTAACCCCCAGACTGTATCACATTGCGTTGGGTGGGTCGCAGGGAGGGTCTAGGACACTTCTTCGCCGCATCTTCATCGCTGACAGTTCAGCGCGGCAGTTAGAACGCTGAACTGTCAGCAATGAAGAATAACGCGGCCGTTTCACCGCGGCTGCAGATATGTAAGAGCTGACAGTTCAGCGCTGAACTGTCAGCTCTTACAAATCTAAAAGTAAAACTAAAATAACCCCCCTAATAAATGATCCCCCCCCCAATAGTAACACTAAACACTAAACCCCAATACTAACACTAAAATTAACCCCAATACTAAAATTAACCCCCTAAACCCTACTACTAACCCCCACCCCTAATACTAACCCTAATACTAACCCCCGACCCCTAATACTAAAGTTAACCCCCTAAACCCCAATACTAACCCTAATACTAACCCTAATACTAACCCCCGACCCCTAATACTAAAGTTAACCCCCTAAACCCCAATACTAAACCTAATACTAACCCTAATACTAACCCCCGACCCCTAATACTAAAGTTAACCCCCTAAACCCCAATACTAACCCTAATACTAACCCTAATACTAACCCCCGACCCCTAATACTAAAGTTAACCCCCTAAACCCTAAAACTAACCCTAATACTAAGCCCCGACCCCTAATACTAATATTAACCCCCTAAACCCTACTACTAACCCTAATATTAACCCCGACCCCTAATAGTAAAATTAACCCCTAACACTAAACACTAAACCTAATTCTAACCCCCTAAACCCTAATTCTAAACAAACTAAAATCGGTAAAATACTTACCTTTAGCGATGAAATGTCCCGCGATGAAATCTCCAGCGACGATCTGTCTTGTGCTGTAGAGTCGGCGGTGAAGCGGCTGCGCGGAAGCAGCCGCGATGAAGTGTCCCATCCCCCGCAGGGATGCTCAAAGATGGTGGGGTGTGGGCAATTATCCAGGCAGAAGGTGGGGGGTACAGTTGCCCTGTGTCTCTCAAAGCCATTCTGCTACACAGTATATTTCAAGCGAATATATCTACCGGAGGTGTCTAATGCAAAGTCTCAGCAGCCCATAAAAATAAAAATGCTAATAATATTACAACAATAACACTGAGTATTAAAAGCTCCATTGATTTTTCCATGCTTTGATTTTGCTCGCGCATGTCTAGGGTCACGTAGCAAAGAAGAAGTTAAAGGTTTTTACGAGCAAGCAATAAAAAATAATAAAAAATAATAATAATAATCTGGAGCCAGGACAGCGCCAGTCTGTCACAGCTCTGTGTGTTTCATTTGGCTGCATTGTTTGGAAGCTCAAACAGAGTAGCAACCTTAAAAAAAAAAAAATGTGGTTATCTGCTTAATGACTTCCCCTATCCAGCGAGATTGCTTCATTCTCCTCCTCTATGGCTCCCAGTCACACATGCATGATCACCAACTAGTGCCTCATCGTGGATTTGTGAACCAAGAGAAGAAAGTCTGCCGTCCTCATGCATGACATCTCCTAATTTGAATTCTAATAATTCTTTCTAAAATAGCTGCTCGCAAAAAAAAGAATCTTCCGGCACAACGAAGGAAAATGGTTTGGCGGGTGGTGACTAAGGCTTTCGGAAATTTGAGAGACTTTGCCCAAGGTCGTGGAAGTTAGAGCAAGCTGCTTACCCGTCAGTTTCAGCAACTACGCAGTTCTTTCCTTCGTATTTACAGTCATTCCGTTATCAGAATTGTTCAAATTACGGAATAGAAATTTAAAAACTGCCTGTACATTGTTTTTTTGTTTTGTTTTTTTTCTTAATATGGAATATAATATAATTCGAAAGCCTACATCTTTTAATTTTTTTCTCTTGGGCACAGCGGAGCAGATTACATCATGCCCAGTTTGATGCCCTGTGGAATGTTAAGCTATTCATTGGCGTCCAATTCTGAAAACACAATGGTTATGGATGAAATCGGGGATTCCGTCTTGTGTGCCAATGTACAATCTTCATCCCCAGACAAAAATTGGGAGCTTGCCCCTTTTGTAACCCCATCCCGCACTGCTGAGGTGGTCTCTGGCACCGAGAAGTGGAAGAGAATTTCTATGGAATCCATTTTGGCGGAAGCATTATTTGACATTTACAATATTGGCATGTAGAAAACACATTAATGAAAGGTGCAATCGCCAAGAAATGTCTCTTTTTTTAAACACTTTTGTGCGTGGAATTTTATTTACATTTTTTTTTTTTTATATATAAATAACCTCCATCCTTTTATTCAATGGGCGCTACTCATTACAAATGTGAAGGGCAGGTGAATCTTACTTATCTAACTCAGCACTGTGTAGGACCAAAACCTGGTGAGTTTGTCTAGCTGAACAAACTCATCTCACTTCTTGGTAAAGAGTTCACAATGGGGGATAAAAAAAAAAAGTGAGTTGCAGGTGAGATGAGGCGAGTTGAAGTGAGTTTGCCTTTCATATGAAAAGTATCCTTTAATATTATGCATTCAGAATGCAAAGGGAAGACGTATCCATGATGTCAGCTTAGGAGAATCAAACACACAGTACAGTAATGAATGTTAAGGCTTTGATGACTTGGGATAAACTAATTACTAGAATTGTTCATGACTCATGGATCAAAGACTTTGCTGCTTAAAAAAAAAGCACATTTTGAGTGCAAACTGAGTCTATTATGTCTTATAACAGCAACAACTCCCCATAAATACATAAGAAAATAAACAATGAACACAATTACAAAGATACAAAGTATTAGACACATGCTGAAGGAGGGTTAAGACTTTTGGGGCTATTCACTAAATAGTACGTTTTATCTATACATTGTGCAGGGACAGACCTGGTCAGCTTGCTTAGCTGGGAGACCTAGTTTGTCCATATTCTATGTAGAGCTAAATTTGTGACCTGCTATAATTATCCGAACTCATCTTTAACTCAACCCATATCGTTAAATAACCGGACATCTTTTAAAATCGACTCACTTATTATCCATAATAACTGGTTGTTAGAAATATGATGAAGTCAATGAACTCATCGAATGATGCCTCATAGAAACATAGAATGTGTCACCGGCAGATAAGAACCATACGGTCCATCTAGTCTGCCCAATTTACTAAATACTTTTATTAGTCCCTGACCCTATCTTATATCTAGGATAGCCTTATACCTATCCCACGAATGGTTGAACTCCTTCACTGTGTTTACTTCTATCACTTCTGCTGGAATACTATTCCATACATCCACCAACCTCTCAGTAAAGTAATACTTTCATTAGTCCCTGACCCTATCTTATATCTAGGATAGCCTTATACCTATCCCACGCATGATTAAACTCCTTCACTGTATTAACCTCTACCACTTCTACTGGGAGACTATCCCATGCATCCACTACCCTCTCAGTAAAGTAATACTTTCATTAGTCCCTGGCCTTATCTTATATCTAGGATAGCCTTATACCTATCCCATGCATGCTTAAACTCCTTCACTGTATTAACCTCTACCACTTCTACTGGAAGACTATTCCATACATCCACTACCCTCTCAGTAATGTAATACTATCATTAGTCCCTGGCTTTATCTTATATCTAGGATTGCCTTGTGCCTATCCCATGCATGCTTAAACTCCTTCACTGTATTAACCTCTACCACTTCTGCTGGAAGACTATTCCATACATCCACTACCCTCTCAGTAAAGTAATACTTTCATTAGTCCCTGGCCTTATCTTATATCTAGGATTGCCTTGTGCCTATCCCATGCATGCTTAATCTCATTCACTGTGTTTACCTCTACCACTTCTGTGGGACGGCTATTCCATACATCCACTACCCTCTCAGTAAATTAATACTTCCTGATATTACTTTTAAATCGTTGCCCCTCTAATTTTAGACTATGTCCTCTAGTTGTGGTAGTTTTTCTTCTTTTAATATATATTGACTAATGCATTCTAGTTGCACTGAGAGAACGTTACGTGTTAGAATATGTTAGTCCGACAAGGGTTGTTCTGGCGGCATATTGAAACGGATCCATATTGAGTACAAAACAGTAAACAGGGGGTAAGATCTTTCAAGACAGATCTCCCCAAGGTGGAATAATACAGGTCTCGAACACACAAACAGCTGGGCCAGTAAAGAAGTCCATGTGGTGAGCTAAATAAGAAAGATTGCGAGGAAGAGTTGGACGCACATGGCACTCAACCAATTACCACCCTTTGCCAGATTACAGCTCGCGAGTTCTACAAGGCTTTCCCGAGGCACTTGATGCATGCCGACAGCAAGGATGCTGGGCTGTCGCTACAATGCAAAACAACTGAAATAAAGAGGAACAGATTCAACGATCTGTCAAATTAAATGTAATCGCTGCAGTACAGATGGAGGCCCCTCTGGTCTCTGGATAGAGGAAAGATCACCGACATTTTTCGAAGACTTGAATAACAGCAGTAATCTATTATGTATTTAAAACCTTGTTATAGGATTTTGTTGTATTGACACCACTAATGTCAGCTATAATACCGTTTAAATGGAATTCGTATAATCGAAGTTTAGTTAATAATCAAGTTGTAAAAGTAGGCCAGAGAAGCTGTGTTGGAGGTTCTCTATCTAGGAAAGGACGATAGTGTAGGCGTTCAGGATCTCCTTGGTTGGAAAGTGTAACCTGCCGTGATATGCTATGGATTAGAGCAGTAATTCTTAAACCTGTCCTGGAGGACCCCCAACCGTCGAGGATTTAGGGATTACCCAGTTGTGTTTAAATAATAAAATGTATCACCTGGTGTGGTTCCCTAAGCGCCCAGGAACCATACTACGTGTTATACATATTTTTATTTAAACATAACTCTGTAATCCCAAAATCCTGGACTGTATAGAGGACAGGTGTAATAAATACTGGATTAGAGGAACCTAGACACAAGGCTTTCAGAAGGATACTTGTTACAATTATCTTTTGGACCTTTTATAGCAGTTTGTTGATTAGTGATTTAAATGGTGCAATGCCTGACACGTATTTTTTAGAATTTAGGAGACAAACATAGCATTCAAGAAGGCAGCCTAGTCGTTTTAAGGAGCCAGGGAAATGGAACATCCATAAAATTCTACATAAAATATTAATAAAAGTTCGGAGCCATGGCACAGTGAGGTTTTCATGTCCTGAAATGGAGTACTTACTTGTACACTGTATCCCATTTCTACTATGCTATATATAAGGAATATATTTCCTTGTGTTGACCCAACTTTTAAAATTTACATATATGATGCTGATTCCCCTAGAATAATCTGCTCAATCTAGAATTAGTACAATCTAATAAACAGTAATCAACTATTTAAAATTCCTTTTAATATATAGAGGCAATGCTGTGATGAAAAGAGCGGCAACACATGAAACGCGCAAGGCTTATCTGTTCATGTCGCGTCTGTCGATCGTTCAGTAAAGTTCTAAAGAATTTGAATCACGCGGAAGTTGCCATTTGTGGAGAGTATCGGAATGATGTGGGCGTCTTATACCGACACTGCCAGTTACCCCTTAGACCTTGATGGTTTCCAATGGATCATGGTCCGTCTTTCTTAATGGTCCTAGTGTGGTTCTTGAGCGTATCTGTTCTGCACATTCTTCAAAATAAGCTTGTTTGTTTGTTCTTTTAACTAATATAAGTTGACACTCTAAAATTTTAGATTCTTTTTTTTTAAAAAACGAGAACAAAAATAGTTCTTAAATTGCTTTATCTACGTGGGAATGCACCCTAGTTTTAGGAAAATCTGTGAACCCAGGATTTCTTTGATTTCTCAAGCTTCCTGTAACCGGTGTTATATATTCATGACATTGTATTATAGACACATGCATCAATAACCAATAATCAACTAATTATACACACCCTAACCCTAAAAACACTTGCACGGAGACGTCTTTATGATGATCAGTATATGGTTTTGCTCAGTTGATCTTTGCCTGCGTGGTACGCTAAATGACAGAATAATCATCCAAAACGATGTATATTTAAACTCTATTATCTTAATAAACTTCTGATTTTGTATTAAATTTATTTAAGCTCCGTGTGCCCTCTCACATCCCGAACATAAGGTGTTAATCATCTCCGCAATACAGACTTCTTTTCATTTTCGGTTATAGTGACTGTTGAACAAAGATTAAATCATTTCTAACTACAATATTTCGCATTTGCAAATCAATATGACACTGAACATTGTTAGGAAAGGCTGAAACTTTCGACAAAATTCTGTAAAAACCTTTAAATTAATAGTATTCTAAGAATCACATTGCAGCAAGATAGGTCTCCATGGAGATGTATTCAATAGACCCATCAATAATACAAGCGATGCATATCCTATTTTTTTTTTTTAAAGATAATTAAGGACATGTACTATTGTTGAATTTAAATTTGTTCAATATCCACTGCTGGAGCTGCTCTTGCTGTCTTCACTGTGGGACTTGATACAGCTTCAGGTTCAGACAGATGTCAATAATATCATCATTTCGAGAGACAGAAGTCAACAGAGGCTTCACCATCGCTTTCTATTCCAAGTGGGGGGAAAACTGCCCCGAGGTTGTATAACTTATAAAAGTATAGATGATCAGACAAAAAAAAAAAAAAAATCAGTATTCCTCTCCTCAAATACTTTTCAAAATTGATGGACATATATTGTGGAAAGTTACCCAGTAGACACCCAGCATTGACAAATAAAATCTAATGCATTTTGTTCTTAACCAGCACTCATATGCACAAAATGTGTCAGACTTTATTTGGCTATGCCTCATGTTTGCTGCTTGGTCCATCACAATAAACCATTGTGGCTTTTGCTCCCACATTCAAATAAATTCCAATGTGTTTCGCCCTAAACCAACACCGAGCGCGAAATGCATTAGACTTTATTTGGTTATACCTCATGCTTGCTGCTTGGTCCATCACAATAAACCATTGCGTCTTTTGCTCCCACATTCAAATAAAGTCCAATGTGTTTCGCTCTAAAACAACACAGAGCGCGAAATGCGTTAGACTTTATGTGGTTATACCTCATGCTTGTTGCTTGGTCCAACACAATAAACCATTGCGGCTTTTGCTCCCACATTCAAATAAAGTCCAATGTGTTTCGAAAAAATCGAAATGCGTTAGACTTTATTTTTCCATACCGGGTGTCCTCCGTAAGTATCCCCAATCAATATTGAAAGTATTTGAGGAGTGGAGTCTCCGTATAGCACCTACCTCATGACTGAATGTGGGAGCAAAAGCCATGATGGTTCATTGTGATGGGACAAGCAGCAAGCATGAGGTATAGCCGCAATAACTGTGCAAAGTGAGGGGAGGTTTTTCTTCTTATTTTTTTGGATCATAACTTAGCCTTCCAGAACATGCACAAATTAGTACCTAAGTGGAAAACATGAATTGTTCCATTGTTCCATAGAAACAAAAACAAAAACTATGTTTGTCTGAGTGCACAGCGAAACCACCATAAACATTATATATTTATGTTCTGGGGGTTTTTTTCGGGTTATGTATAAAAGATCCTGCACAGTGAAGGTGTCGGCAAGTAGGAAAAAAAATGCTCCTTTTTTTACACATGAAGATAGGAAATACACTAGTACTGTATTAGCCATGGAATTGCAAAATGAGTTAAAAGGATACCATTTAACGACTGAGCGTTTGATTTGAACTTTCATGGCACCTTGCTCTGACATTAAACACCTTGCAATCAAACTCTCAGTTACAGAACAATTACTACTTGTTTCCTTTTTATACTTGCTGACACTTTATTGTGCAGGATTAGAATCTCCGCCTCACAAAGTAGGCTCTGCAACACTAATCACAATATGAAAAGGGCCTGATTCTTCATATATGGACTGTGCTGGCACAAGAAGAGTGTCATTATTAAGCACTCCATGTGCGCCTTCAATAACCCCCTTTACATTTCTTCTAAAATCGTTTGTTTTATTGGTGATACGTATACTATTGCTGCCAACAGTCCCATATTTTGGTGTCCTGTTACGTCAAATCCATGTCCATCCTGGATTCTGTCAACCTAAACATTACTTATCCTGCGAATGTAGGGAATGTGATCTATACCTTGTGTTAGCAAAAATTGTAGCAGATACATACAGTAAGAGAAAAATCTGTTTTAACCCCTTAGTGACAAGACATTTTCACCTTGACTTTCCCTTGGTGACAATGGCTGTTTTGACATTTCTAGGGTGTTTGTGTTTAGCTGTAATTTTTTTCTTTCTCACATACAGTACCCACACAAATTATATGTTGTTTTTCTCGTCATAACAAGGGCTTTCATTATATACCATTATGTTCATCATATCCTATAATTTACTACAAAAAAAATCATAAAATATGATGAAAAATAAAAAAAACCCCACTTGTTCTATCTTTGACCTAAAATATAATTTATACAAAAAAAATCATTAAAAAAGACGCCGTCTAAATAGTTTCTAAATGTTGTCCCGAGTTCAAAAATATGCATGTTTCCATATTTTTCAGTATTTTTTTGCGAGTTATGGGGTAAAAACCAAAAATAGTGTTTTTTGTTTTTTTTCCTATATTGACCTTTTGACCCCAACCCGAAACCAAAATTTAACCCTAACACCAAATTTAACCCCAACTTTAATCCTTATTATATCCCTTAATATTTTTTAATTTTAATTTAATTTTAACCCTATCCCTTATGCTAAAAAAATTTTTCTTTTAACCCTATAGGCTAATATAGCTATATAACCTGTTTTTAATTAATTAAATATGTATTTTAAATATTTTCCATTGCAATGCTACTTAACTACCACTAGGGGCAGTCAAGTAGCATATTCAGAGTGACGGAAGTGAAGTTACTTTCACTTGCGAAGCTCAGAGCGGCAGAGGGTTTAGCCATATTGACGGAGTAGCATGCTCCGTCAATATGGCTCCCCACGATCGCTCCGTGGGGCGATCGTGGGTGCCCCAAAATAGACATTTCGGTGCTGGCTATTGCCTCAACATTGAGGCAATAGACCAGCAACGTTAAAGCGAAAACCTCTTGATTCACCACAGGACATGCCAGGCACGTCCTTTGTCGTTAAGGGAGTTTCTCCCAGGACGTGCCTGGCACATCCTTTGTCGCGAAGGTGTTAAACGTGTCTCCTGTTTATGACATCACATAGCAGTTTGATAGGCAAAGGGCACATGTTCCCATTGGAAATTAGTTAATTTGCATATCAAGCAGGTGAGGTCATAAGCTTGAGACACCAGAGACTTCCTGTATTTGCTTGCAATTCTCCGAACACAATGCATAGATGTATGAGTAATGTTTATGTCGACAGAGATTGTTTAATACTGTCTATTGCACTTACACTTTAAACTGTGTGTGTCTAAGCAGTAATGACACCCAGACACCCAGAATCCAGGAAGACTGTTGCCCAATCTCCAGGTGTCACAGCATCTTCTCCCATTTTTTAAGCTCCACCTAATATGTCCCAGTAACCGTGTGTGTGGAGGGGGGGGGGGGATTGTCAAGTTCTAATTACTTACGCAGATATCCCGGATCATTACTCACCACTGACAGCCGCTCTGGATAACTCGTTTACAGGGGCTGGCGCTGGCTGAGCGGCTCAATTTTCTGCTCTTAACGTGATTGGACATCGAGCTGAGAGTCTCCCAATCTGCATAAACTAGGCCTATTTAGTTACATTTGCATACATCAAAACTTCGTCCCCAGCGCTGGGACGGGCTGTGTATGCTAATCTGCGTGTAAAAACGGGAGGCGCACTAAGAGTTAACATGTGCTGCGAAAGCAGAGGACAATATCATTATGTGACGTTTTATTCCACGGAGCTGATAATAACACAGCATCCCGTGGCAGCGCCAGCATTTGTAAGAGGCAAAGGGAAATTACTGAGAGCACAATGGGTAGTTGGTCCTCCTTATTTTCTGTGTGTTGGACGTGTTTTTAATATAGGACTACCACAACAAGAGGACATTGTCTTAACGGTTTAAAAGTAATATCAGGACGGGAGAAGGGTAGTGGATGCGTGGAATAGTAGCATTGTAGAGGTTAATACAGTGAAGGAGTTAAGCATGCATGGGATAGGTATAAGGCTATCCTAGATATAAGATAAGGCCAGGGACTAATGGAAGTATTACCTTACTGAGAGGGAAGTGGATGTATGGAATAGTCTTCCAGTAGAAGTGGTAGAGGTTAATACAGTGAAGGAGTTTAAGCATGCATGGGATAGGTATAAGGCTATCCTAGATATAAGATAAGGCCAGGGACTAATGAAAGGATTACTTTACTGAGAGGGTACTGGATGCATGGAATAGTCTTCCAGTAGAAGTGGTAGAGGTTAATACAGTGAAGGAGTTTAAGCATGCATGGGATAGGTATAAGGCTATCCTATATATAAGATAAGGCCAGGGACTAATGAAAGTATTACATTACTGAGAGGGTAGTGGATGTATGGAATAGCCTTCCAGTAGAAGTGGTAGAGGTTAATACAGTGAAGGAGTTTAAGCATGCATGGGATAGGTATAAGGCTATCCTAGATATAAGATAAGGCCAGGGACTAATGAAAGGATTACTTTACTGAGAGGGTACTGGATGCATGGAATAGTCTTCCAGTAGAAGTGGTAGAGGTTAATACAGTGAAGGAGTTTAAGCATGCATGGGATAGGTATAAGGCTATCCTAGATATAAGATAAGGCCAGAGACTAATGAAAGGATTACATTACTGAGAGGGTAGTGGATGTATGGAATAGCCTGCCAGTAGAAGTGGTAGAGGTTAATACAGTGAAGGAGTTTAAGCATGCATGGGATAGGTATAAGGCTATTCTACATATAAGATAAGGCCAGGGACTAATGAAAGGATTACTTTACTGAGAGGGTAGTGGATGCATGGAATAGTCTTCCAGTAGAAGTGGTAGAGGTTAATACAGTGAAGGAGTTTACGCATGCGTGGGATAGGTATAAGGCTATCCTAGATATAAGATAAGGCCAGGGACTAATGAAAGTATTACATTACTGAGAGGGTAGTGGGTGTATGGAATAGTCTTCCAGCGGAAGTGGTAGAGGTTAATACAGTGAAGGAGTTTAAGCATGCATGGGATAGGTATAAGGCTATCCTAGATATAACATAAGGCCATCGACTAATGAAAGTATTACTGTACTGAGAGGGTAGTGGATGCATGGAATAGTCTTCCAGTAGAAGTGGTAGAGATTAATACAGTGAAGGAGTTTAAGCATGCATGGGATAGGTCTAAGGCTATCCTAGATATAAGATAAGGCCAGGGACTAATGAAAGTATTACTTTACTGAGAGGGTAGTGGATGTATGGAATAGTCTTCCAGTAGAAGTGGTAGAGGTTAATACAGTGAAGGAGTTTAAGCATGCGTGGGATAGGTATAAGGCTATCCTAGATATAAGATAAGGCCAGGGACTAATGAAAGTATTACATTACTGAGAGGGTAGTGGATGTATGGAATAGTCTTCCAGTAGAGGTGGTAGAGGTTAATACAGTGAAGGAGTTTAAGCATGCATGGGATAGGTATAAGGCTATCCTTGCTACAAGATAAGGTCAGGGACTAATGATAGTATTACTTTACTGAGAGGGTAGTGGATGCATGGAATAGTCTTCCAGTAGAAGTGGTAGAGGTTAATACAGTGAAGGAGTTTAAGCATGCATGGGATAGGTATAAGGCTATCCTAGATATAAGATAAGGCCAGGGACTAATGAAAGTATTACTTACTGAGAGGGTAGTGGATGTATGGAATAGTCTCCCAGTAGAAGTGGTAGAGGTTAATACAGTGAAGGAGTTTAAGCATGCATGGGATAGGTATAAGGCTATCCTAGATATAAGATAAGGCCAGGGACTAATGAAAGTATTACTTTACTGAGAGGGTAGTGGATGGATGGAATAGTCTTCCAGTAGGACTTATATCTTCGTCAGCAGTATGATTAACAAACGTTTCCCAGCCACGTATGGTTGGTTAGTCAGCAGGAGACTGTGCATCAGTCTAGCTCGCCGACACATAGGGTAGGGTAGCCACAGTTTCTTAAGAAATAAATATATATATATATATAATATATATATATATATATATATATATATATATATATATATATATATATATATATATATATATATATATATATAGCGGCCATGCTACTATCTCCGTAGGCTTTACACTAGCCTTAAACCGACTGTATCACTTAACTATTATTTTACTGTGAATATAGAGAATATAATATGATCTATACATTGTCTTGGCAAAATTGCAAATAAATGCCTACAAAAGTGTTTTAAATATGTGTGCGGTGTCCCCTTTTTATATATCACATGTGGCTTGATATGCAAATCAACAGGTGTTCAGTTACGATATGTGTAATTTGCATATCAAACCACAGGTGATGTCATAAACTGGAGACTTCAATGATACATTTTTCTCCTAATTTAGGCATTTACTTGCAATTCTACTAACACAATGTATAGATCATTTAAAATCATTTTTATTTATTCTCTGCATTCACAGTAACAGATGATACTGTCCCTTTAAGCCAATTTTTTTTACCTCCCTGATTCGCCCAAGGAAACATTGATGTCAGCAAGATGACGCAGTGAGGTGACATCACCCCACTTGGAAGTAATTCTCCATGGCGTGGGGCCGTGGCAGGGCTGTGGGTCAGTTCTCCTGTGGTTGCGTCCGCTAAGTGCGAATTAATTCTCAGACTCAAACAGAAGCATCGTTACGATGTCCTCTGGCACTCAATGGGTTAAAAAAAAAAAGGAGCCGTAAAAATATATATATATATTTTTTTTTTTTAAAACTGCCAATAAATATCCCCGTCTGGTTTGACTGTTCTTATATATATATATATATATATATATATATATATATATATTATTACACCCACTAATAAAATCCAGAAAGAGGAATCAAAAAATCCAAGTCACAAAGCGCAAGCCGCTGGCTAGGAATCCAATCTATCATTGCGGGGAGAACGTACAAGCGCAGAGAGGTCATCCAGCATAATGTATGGAAATAGAATAAAAATAAAGTAAGCACATAATGCAGCATATGTTAATGTTCCAGATTTGCAGCAATTTCCCCCGCGCCGTGATGAATTCATCCCATTTCCCAGGCTGAATAATGAATTCTCCACCTTAGCAAACGGTGAATATTAGCATTTATACTCGTGAATATGGAACATGAGGAATGGAGCCCGTTCAATCCGGGGGACGTTTGTTATGATTTGCTGTAATGTCTGTCCTTCTGCTTGTGTTGGAGTTGGATACAAACAGATTCTTGTTACAAACCTCACTTGCGGAATGGTTGGCTAGGCAGAATGGATGCATAGAACGCGTGGGGGTCAGATCGATAGAAAGTGTGGTGTCAGACTAGTGAGGGTGGATATATACAATGTATAGATCCAAAGAATGCGTGGGGTCAGAGATGTACTAAAAGTGGTGGATGCATAGAATGTGTGGGGTCAGAGATGTACTAGTAGTGATGGATACATAGAAAGCGTGGGGTCAGAGATGTACTAATAATGGTGGATACATAGAATGTGTGGGGTCAGAGATGTACTAATAGTGGAGGATACATAGAATGTGTGGAGTCAGAGATGTACTAATAATGGTGGATACATAGAATGTGTGGGGTCAGAGATGTACTAATAGTGGTGGATACATCGAATGTGTGGGGTCAGAGATGTACTAATAGTGGTGGATACATAGAATGTGTGGGGTCAGAGATGTACTAATAGTGGTGGATACATCGAATGTGTGGGGTCAGATATGTACTAATAGTGGTGGATACATCGAATGTGTGGGGTCAGAGATGAACTAATAGTGGAGGATACATAGAATGTGTGGGGTCAGAGATGTACTAATAGTGGTGGATACATCGAATGTGTGGGGTCAGATATGTACTAATAGTGGTGGATACATCGAATGTGTGGGGTCAGAGATGAACTAATAGTGGAGGATACATAGAATGTGTGGGGTCAGAGATGTACTAATAGTGGAGGATACATAGAATGTGTGGGGTCAGAGATGTACTAATAGTGGAGGATACATAGAATGTGTGGGGTCAGAGATGTACTAATAGTGGAGGATACATAGAATGCGTGGGGTCAGAGATGAACTAATAGTGGAGGATACATAGAATGTGTGGGGTCAGAGATGTACTAATAATGGTGGATACATAGAATGTGTGGGTCAGAGATGTACTAATAGTGGTGGATACATCGAATGTGTGGGGTCAGAGATGTACTAATAGTGGAGGATACATAGAATGTGTGGGTCAGAGATGTACTAATAGTGGTGGATACATAGAATGCGTGGGGTCAGAGATGTACTTATAGTGGTGGATACATAGAATGTGTGGGGTCAGAGATGTACTAATAGTGGTGGATACATAGAATGTGTGGGGTCAGAGATGTACTAATAGTGGTGGATACATCGAATGTGTGGGGTCAGAGATGTACTAATAGTGGTGGATACATCGAATGTGTGGGGTCAGATATGTACTAATAGTGGTGGATACATCGAATGTGTGGGGTCAGAGATGTACTAATAGTGGAGGATACATAGAATGTGTGGGGTCAGAGATGTACTAATAGTGGTGGATACATAGAATGTGTGGGTCAGAGATGTACTAATAGTGGTGGATACATAGAATGTGTGGGGTCAGAGATGTACTAATAATGGTGGATACATAGAATGTGTGGGGTCAGAGATGTACTAATAGTGGTGGATACATCGAATGCGTGGGGTCAGATATGTACTAATAGTGGTGGATATATCGAATGCGTGGGGTCAGGTATGTACTAATAGTGGTGGATACATAGAATGTGAGGGGTCAGAGATGTACTTATAGTGGTGGATACATCGAATGCGTGGGGTCAGAGATGTACTAATAGTGGTGGATACATAGAATGTGTGGGGTCAGAGATGTACTAATAGTGGTGGATACATAGAATGCGTGGGGTCAGAGATGTACTAATAGTGGTGGATACATAGAATGTGTGGGGTCAGAGATGTACTTATAGTGGTGGATACATCGAATGTGTGGGGTCAGAGATGTACTAATAGTGGTGGATACATAGAATGTGTGGGGTCAGAGATGTACTAATAGTGGTGGATACATAGAATGCGTGGGGTCAGAGATGTACTAATAGTGGTGGATACATAGAATGTGTGGGGTCAGAGATGTACTTATAGTGGTGGATACATCGAATGCGTGGGGTCAGAGATGTACTTATAGTGGTGGATACATAGAATGTGTGGACTAAAGGACCTTAGTCACAAAATAGGGGATTGTGTGATTAAAGCCAAACTAGCCGTACTTTGCAACATTTGTTCATGAGGGAATTGATAAGGTAATTGCACACACACCTAAAGCCACTGTAGGCGAACTGGAAAAATTCTCAAATAGGAAAAACTTGGCTACTCCTGCCTTCAGTTTCCTACAATGCCCTCTTTTATCAATATAGCCCTTGTTTTTTCTCTCTCTCCTCTCAAAACCTTAGTAGCAGCTTTTCCAGCCCTATAACCAGCAGTGTCTCTTCCACAAGGCAAACATGGCACTCGCCTAGGGCGGCACTTTGCCAGAGGGTGTTAAAGCTCACTCCTGGTGCTTCAAACATTTTTGCTCCCTCCCTCACCGTTCAGCGAGCTTTAGCTCCTTCCAATTAATCGGTGTGATGGGGGCATGTAATAGATGTGGTGGGGCTATGTAATGAGGGTGATGGGGGCATATTATGTGGTGATGGGGCATTTAGTGTGTATGCAATGTGGGTGATTAGGGCATGTAATGGGGTGATTGGGCATTTAATATGTGTGCAATGTGGGTGATGGGGGCATGTAATGGTGTGATTGGGCATTTAATGTGTGTGCAATGTGGGTGATGGGACATGTAATGGGGTGATGGGGCATGTAATGGGGTGATGGGGCATGTCGTGGGTGTGCAACATGGATGATGGGGCATGTCGCCTAGGGCAGCACAAAACCAAGATACACCACTGCCTATAACACATGAAATAACCTGCTTAAAGATTCACGGGTTAAGTTATATCTATAGAGGAAAAGATTAATAAAAAAAATAAAAAATAAATCCAGGCTGGAAAAAAGCCCAAATCAGACCAGACATGTCATTTCATCCTCATCCCAGTGCTTTGGATAGTTTGATTTCACACTTACACATTTATTTATTTAAAGCAAGATTGGAAGCTGGCAGTAGCTTTTCTTCTGCATTCATTTCAACAAGACCTTTAATCTTTTGCAAAACTACTTCTACAAACCAAAAAAAAAATCTCTACATGCCTCACAGCCAAATCTGCTTTGGAGATAATGGAGCAGGGGTGCTAATGATACAAGCAGCCCGCCTAGCCCAGAATCGCCTGCGTACATTGCGAGATCTCTGGGATCCGAGCGGCATTTTTCACTTCCCATTAATGTGATTATAAAGGTCGTTCGCATCAGCCTTTAATGTGCTGTAGTGGAACATAAAGGATAAGAGTTATAAGCAGCGGATGTCAAAGAGAAGATGGAGGTCCCCTGACTCGGTTACATGGAAGGCACCAGACTGGGAAATTATATTAAGAATTCATCAGGCTGGCATGGTGAGAAATGGCATTGTTCCTGGGGTGTGCGTCTAGGTAAAGGAACCATATTTTCCATGCCAATTGTATTAACAGTCGTTGCTAAAAGGCAGCTGAATTCATTGACTTTGTGATTTACAAAAGTTCGGTACAATGACCTCATTTCACAACTTTGCAAGAGGCAGATCGTTTGTCCCCTCCGCCTCCCTATGCAGCACACAAACGACAGGATTTAGAAAAACCAAAGTGTTACAGGGGTTTAAAGGAACATTCCAGGAATAAGACTATGTTTGATGCATCTGGTAGTGTTTATACAGTAGATTGTACAGGGCATTGACTGTGCATTTTTCTGAATATATATATATATATATATATATATATATATATATATATATATATATATTTATATATTGTACATACTGTAAACTCTTATATTCATATCCATACGGTACATGAATTCTACCTGCTGCTGTTTACTGTGCAAGAGGACAGTTCATCTGCATATCTTCCAACCAGAGAGGGCATAGCTTGGAAGTTCAAGTATCAGTGTCACTTTACATACACAGTACACATTCTTAGACACCAGAGAATGAAATCAGGATACCTGGCTTGTGGTCCAGAATCACGCCAAGCTCAAAATCCCAAAAAGGGGAACAGAGGTAGTGTTCTAATTCATATAAAACTATCTCAAACAAAAACCAAATGGGTTCATGAAATTCAAAGTCTTGGAAAGAACTGGCCGAATACAGATTTTGATATTATTTCATTTCATGATTAATAATTATCCAATAAGCCATTTTTTGTGCTTGTCCTGTGTGCCACTTTTAAATGTGTGATTTATTCATAGATATAGATTTTACATTTTTTTTTCAGAATCATATTTGTATTTTGTGTATTATTACAATTTAGTGGGTCCACACATGCACTGTCTTTGTAAGTCTTTTTGAATGATGATATTAATATAATTTTATACATTTTTTATCTTTTTCATTTTTTTTTATTATTGTTTATAATAATACAAGTAATAACAAATATTTTTTTTCTTCTACCCCTTTATATCTGCCTTTCTTTCGTCCTACTTTTTTCATTAATATATTTCCTATGCATTTGCATTTTATGTTATTTCCTTTTTTTTTTTTTTCCTGTTTTTCTTTTGTCCCAATACTTTATTTTGGGCATGACTGTTCTGTTATTTTTTTTCTGTGGTTCACGTTAAATTATGATTCTTTCTGGCAGCTCCGTGTATTAATCCTCTATTTTTTTTTGGGGGGGGGGGTTCTTGACTCACCAGCGAAATGCGTCAGACTGACTTATTTCTCTGCCACCAATTCCTGTTTCTCGTACTGGACATTGTGACCACTTTTCTGTATTCTTGTCCATAAGTTCTACTTACCTTGAGGGCCATCTCAGAGTCTTATGATACTACACTAGTGTGTGTTTTCTACTCTATATATTTTAAACCCATTAAATCAAGATTATAAGAAGATCGTTCTTGTGTGATATGTATTGTCATTTTATGTCACTCACTTTTGTGAGTGCATTACATCACATCATCACTTGATTATAGTATAATGTGCATACTACACAATTAGGGTGTTTTTTTTTTTTTTTTCTGACCCATCCCCTGATCTTGCGCAACTACTTACCTGACAGTGCTTGTTCCATGATACTGTGGCCACATAAATGGCCACGCAAACAAAGAGTGTTGCCTGAAAGCTGTCCAAGCTTTGGAAGGTATGTTATATTTGTGTAGCCTCTATCATAATGTCTGGGAACAGAGCATTATGGGAGTTGTAGTTCAGCTCTTTGTCTACTTTTTCTTCAATCATTCATAAGGAATATACTGCATTGCATTAAAACCAGTTGAAAGTTATAATTTCTAGTTGTGTCTAATAGGATGGTGGCAGATTCTTTTTAATTAGTAATGTTACCTTTATTGTACTGTAAGCAAGGCTGAGATGTGATAGTACATGCTAACTCTCCCCGCACAAAAAAAAAAAGAACAATATTGCAGAAGAAATAATTACTGAGAGAAGGATTAATTAAAGCTTCCATTTAACACACACTGGCGTTTTATCTGTTGAAGTAAGATCTGTGCTATGCAGATTTAGTTTTTCACCAGGATAACGTTTCAAACATCCAAGGTATTTTTCAATTACTGTATGGGCTCAAATTTACCACTGACACTGGAAGTCTATTCCAGGTATCCACTACTCTCTCTGTTAAATATGTTCTCCGGATCCCTCCCCTTAGTTTCACATCTTCTAACAGCAGGCTATAATCTAGCACAAGGACTGGGGAGGAGAGCGGAAGGGCAGTGGAGGTTGTAAAGGAATGTAGTGAGGAAGGAAGAAGCGAGGACGGAAAGGTCAAAGGAAGGAGAGAAAGGAAGAAAAGAAGAAAGAAAATGAGGGAAAAAAGTATATGAGAAATAGAGGGAGAAAAAGAAGGAGGAAGGAAGAAAAGGAAGTAGGGAGGAAGGAAGAAAGTGAGGAAGTAAATGAGAAAAGGAGGAAGGAAGGATGGAAGGAAGAAAGGAAGGAAGAAAAGAAGAAAGAAAATGAGGAAAAAAGGATATGAGAAAGAGAGGGAGAAAAAGAAGGAGGAAGGAAGAAAAGGAAGTAGGGAGGAAGGAAGAAAGTGAGGAAGTAAATGAGAAAAGGAGGAAGGAAGGATGGAAGGAAGAAAGGAAGGAAGAAAAGAAGAAAGAAAATGAGGAAAAAAGGATATGAGAAAGAGAGGGAGAAAAAGAAGGAAGAAGGAAGGAAAGAAAAGGGACTAAAGGGAGGAAGGCAGGAGAAGAAGGAAGGAAACAACAATGAAGTATGGGAAAGAGGAAAGAAATGAGACAAGATGGAGGAAGACAAGAAAAATAAGGAAGGGGACATTAAGGAAGTAAGGGAAAGAGGAAAGAAATGGAGGGAGGAATGAAAGAAAGGGAAATATAAACAGGTCTATTATTTGCCTTTTTTCTTTGTCTTTCTTAAGCAATATCTACCCAAAATGAATCAAATGTTTACAACATGATGTATGCTGAATATTATTTCCTGTGGTATTCAGCATGCAGTATAATATAAAATAATTCTAATAAAAAGCATTATATGAACATTCAGCACACAGTATCGTTGCTTCTCACTCGCAGGTCGCCAGCATGTAGGTGAAAATATTGTCCCAGCCGTCAGTCGGGGTAACCCTTTAACTAATCACCAATATGTCCAGCGAGTATAGCTGACAACTGGGCACGGTCAGCAAAAATGAAAATATATAAATATACATCAAGCAGTACCTGTGTCTTGAGCCAGGTATTCACAAACACACCAGTTACTGGAATATTCATTCACTTACCTATAAAATAATACAGAAACAAAATAAACATTAGTATATGGCATTGATTGAATGATTGGGTAATACACATTTGTATATTTATTTTATATTATACTTTTTACATTTATTAATATACTAACATATATTTCTATTCATTATAACATTGTGAAAAACTGTTGTAACCGATATTGTCCAGGTCTGGGGATTATAGAACGAGTCACTTTTAGTGAAAGACAAATAGTGTAATAGAAAACCATTTATTTTAATGGATTTTTTTTTTTTTAACATTTCTTAAAAAGACAGAAATTGGCAGGTTGGATCAAGAGTAGACATTGTAAATAGACATAGGAATGAATACTAATAAAGTACCTTATTTGCTTGGGTAGCTCTATCAGGGTGGAGCTAGGGTTGCCACCTTTTCCTCAAAAAAATACCGGCTTTGGTACTGCCTCCATAGACTTAACATTGGCCTGATGACAATTTTTTACCGGCCTGCCGGTAAAATACCAGCCAGGTGGCAACCCTAGGTGGAGCAGACATGCATCCTGAGTCACATGGGTCAGATCATCCTTAATCTGACCCAATATTCTAACAAACATGTCCCGAAGATCCCCCCCCCCCCCCCCCCCCCCGATAGATCTCCATGGCACAAAGAGTTCAGTAAGGCACCATAATAATGTTCTTTCATTAAAGGATTTCTATTTAAAATGCCTACACTTGATGTTATCATTAATTGTTGGGTAGTTCCACATAGGTGTTTGGCCACTAATATCAACTGCATACAATGTATTTTTTTTTTTTTTCAAGGAATACAGTTTGAAATGTTTGCTACTCATACATATCATCTGCCCAACACAGGCCTTTTATACAGTGGCACACCATAACTCTTATCATTGGCCCGTGAAAATGTGGGACCCCCAGGGGGTGTGGCTTCAGAGTGTCAGCACTACCACCCATGGGAAGACTGTCTACGCACAGGCATTCCAGGACAGAAGTTTCAAGTTCCACTGTAGGGATCTTGGGCTACTTTTCCATGATGAAGTTATGCTAGTTTTCACATCTCCTTGTTTACCCATGTACCACGGACCCCCATTCCAGTAGCGGACCCTGTGCATTACATCACCAGAACTCCCACCCCTGGTTCTAATGGCCTAGGCTACAAGAAATCAATGTTTACAACTTGTTTATTGATTTCAGAACAAATCCTTTTGAAATACTATTTGCATTACTCTTCATGTTTAACATAAGTTCAAATAACAACATAAACCTTCTCTACTAGACGGTAAACTCAGTAGTGTATCTTCCACAAGGCAAAAAAGGCACTCGCCTAGGGCGGCACTTTGCCAGAGGGCGGCACTTTGAAAGAGGGTGTTAAAGCACACTTCTGGTGCTTCAAACATTTTTGCTCCCTCCCCCACCGTTCAGCAAGTTTTAGCTCCTTCCAATTAATCTGGGTGATGGGGGCATGTAATGGACTGGGTGGGGTATGTAATAAGGGTGATTGTGGCTTGTAATTGGGATGATGGGGCACTTTGTGTGTATGCAATGTGGGCCATGGGGGCATGTAATGGGGGTGATGGGGCATTTAGTGTGTATGCAATGTGGGTGATGGGGCATGTAATTGGGTGATGGGGCATGTCGTGGGTGTGCAACTTGGGTGATGGGGCATGTCGTAGGTGTGCAACGTGGGTGTGGGGGGGTGCCTGAATTTTGACTGCCTAGTTCTGTAATCACCCTATAACCTAAGTAGAAAGTGATGCATACATTGTACTCTGCACAGTTAAACAATAAGGTAATGTCATCTTCAACATCAGCCCCAAACCACCTCAAGCTAACCGCCATTGGCAAGTTCTGGTGGATAAAGAGACCCCATGAGGGAGCGAGTCTCAGAAAATCAGGGTCTCTACAGAGCTTGTGGGTCCCTGCCAACAACAAAGTTGCTGAAAATGTAGCGTACACTCAATTTGAGCGTTTGCTACATTTTGTATGTAAGACTAAGGCCACTCAATGTGGTCACACCTGACAGTGGGGGCCCCGTTGCAAGACCCTGCAGTGAGATCCGCATCACAGCTCATCGCGGGGGGCCACAATGTTTAATGCAGGACGTCCTATGCCGTCCTACAAGCCTTTAGGCACTAAAAAGTAGGAGGACATAGAACATTCGACAAGCAGGAATGACAGTACAGTGCAACCATTCCTGTTGACACAGTGACATCTCTACTGAGACGATGCTATCGTCCAGTACCTCGTTGTGCGATCACTACAAGCTCTGGAGAGATCCGTCCTTTCTATTAAGACAGTTGTACTGTAGACTGAATTTGTAGAATGTATTAGAGAAGTTAAAAAAGTGAAAACAAAACATAGTGTTTCACTTTAAATACATTTTTCGTTTTACATACATGGTCCGGACCCATTGGGTATGTTAATATGGGGCATTCCTGTATGTAATTCTAAGGAGATTATTCTCAAAGGTCATCAGCCTAGAAGTTCAGCAGTCCATATGGAACATTCCTATCATTAGGAGTCGGCATATTACATTTCCCTTCTGCCATCCTAGGATTATACACCTATATTTACACGTACAGTATGTCGATCTCAGAGAAAGGACTATTATATGGTGTGTTATCAACTACGGGGATCATGTACTAAACAAGTGCAGAGGGGAAAAAAGTAGGTAAAACATGAGTAAGGAGCAATTTGCGACTATTTGTAACATTTTGCGCTTGTTTTCCCCGATTTGCGCCTCTTCCATGTATTTTCATTTAGCTCGCATTTTTCCAGTTGCTAATAAATTGCGATTAGATTTGCACACGCTAAAGATTTTTGTGAATATTTTGTGAAAATAATTCTTATTTGCGTGTGGAAATCACACCAGCTTTTAGCGAGCGCTGTCAAAAGAGGCAGAAAAAATATTCGCAAAATTACCCGTTTTTTATTCGCAGTTTGCTGTATGTACTATCTGAGTGTTAAATGATTAGTACATTGCAATAGGAGCAAAGAGCAAAAATAGTTTTGCACATAAAATAGATTTGCTTTTTTTTAGTACATGCCCCTCTATATCTCCACAGAAGGAAACATTGCAGCCCCTGATGTCAACTTGGAACATCTTCTAGCAATTCTATGTTTCTATTATTCTCAAAATGCACTATGCATGAAGATTTTTTTAAACCTGGCACAGTACACCTTTTTTTTATGTTTTTCTTTTTTTCTTTCAGCAAGGGTGAAGACAGAATTTGGGAATAGCTTAATAAAAAAAAAAAACACAGAGTTACACAGATGTATAATGCAGCATTGAATCCAGGTGATAATTTATGGAATAGTCTTGGTGACAAATTATCATACCTCTCATACACTAGTGTGCTTTGATTACATGAATATATTATAGGAACAGAATGTAGACATTTTTCCGAATGTTGAGCTGGTATCACCCGTTACATGTTGGCCTCTTGTATCTCTCTCCTTCTTTTATAAAACTCAGAGAGTAAAAAAAAAAGAAAATAAAAAAAAATATATATTTTCTGAAAAATACAAATCCAACAAGGGAAAAGACAAATACAAAAAAAGTGTGGTATGCAAATGAGATTCATGGTAATGCTCACTGGTTTATATCATTAGTGGCAGCTCAGCAGGAAACTGATTAGGTATAGTGAGAGGGGAAAAAAATATGTATATTTCTTTTATGGTGAAGCCTTTTGGAATCCTGTGTATAATATGCAAAAAGATAGCAAGCTATTTGCAAAATGCATTGTTGGAAGAAAACGTGTCTTTGGAGTAGGAGGTGAAGTCAGGGATTTTTAGGTTTATGGAATGTATTATTAATATTGTAAAATGAATCTTTCACCTCTTCTGAGTGCCAGTAAGGAGAGCAAGAAGTTTTGCTCAACAAACGACTGTTTCAAGCAATGTGTATAATCCATTGTGACAGTTTCCTGTCTGTTTAGTATAGATTTATAAAGATCGGAATTTGGACCATTAAAAGGACAACTGTAAGTAATAAACAATGAACTTCTCTTTAATTGAAAGATTGGATAAAATTAGAAGTTTTGAACAGCCAAACTTTAATGAAAGATTACAAAAAAAAAAACTACCTTATCGAGCTACTGATACTTTCAGCTCTATCAGGGATCGGACTTCAGGGCTGGCAACTTTTGGCCCAGGGACCAAAATATAATCTTTACGCCTCAGACTTTTCCCTTTTCCCTTTCATTGCACGATAAATCTTATATAAAAACACGTAATGGGATCCAAGATAGGCTAAAACTGAAGTCTAACCTCCAAGGACTACAGCTGTCTTTTGATGATGGTTTGTTCAAATACTTCCGAGGATTAAGGACGTTTAGAGTTTGATGAGCTGTAACTTGCTAGACCCAGATAAAAACACATCTCACCCGTCAAGCGCTACCTCGAAACAAGTGGCAAGCCTTTGGTTATTAGGTAACCACTGTAAATCTCTACCACTCCCATCCCAACTGGAAAAAAACCCTTAGGGTAGTCATGGACATCACGTTCTCTCCAAAACCCTAGATTGAGGTTATAGTTGGTACTTTTCCTTAAAAAAAAAAAAAAAATACCAGCCATGCTATTTCCTCCAAATACTTAAGCTTTTTTTTTTTTACCAGCCTGCCAGTAATATAATGGCTGGATGACAACCTTAGTTGAGTCAACAGTGAAATACATCACAACTCCAATACGCATAAAGACGTAGAATTCTACTCAACTGAAAACAAAGCGTGTTCCTGTTGTACTACACTTCTGTCACATTGTTATTTATCATTTTATATTTTATTCTCTGTCTTGTTATTTTATACAATCGTAGTATTTGATCTACTGCAATATTTCTTTTCCTCAAAAAAAAAAAAACTATAGTGCAGATAACATTAAACTCATGGGAATTGTGATAACACAACAAACATATCACTCAACAAAATAGTTATAACAAAAACAAACATATTGCACCATTGTCTCTTGTTATATAAAAAGTATACAGGGTATGCAGTGTATGTGGTATTTAACTAGGCAAATGTGTAAATACACAACTTCGCAACTTTTATTACAACTCTATGGCAGGGGTGTCCATGGGCCACTTCAACAAAAATGCATGTGAGCATGGACCACATTCATTTTTCATTCAGAGAATATATATAAATAATGTAATGTGCAGCATGTGAGTGTTTCACTCAGACTCTACAGCAATAAAACTCACAGTAATGTGTAGTGTGTGAGTGTATCACAGACTCCACAGCAATAAAACTCACAGTAATGTGCAGTGTGTGAGTGTATCATAGACTCCACAGCAATAAAACTCACAGTAATGTGCAGTGTGTGTGTATCACAGACTCCACAGCAATAAAACTCACAGTAATGTGCAGTGTGTGAGTGTATCACAGACACCACAGCAATAAAACTCACAGTAATGCGCAGTGTGTTAGTGTATAACAGACACCACAGCAATAAAACTCACAGTAATGTGCAGTGTGTGAGTGTATCACAGATTCCACAGCAATAAAATGCACAGTGATGTGCAGTGTGTGCGTGTATCCCAGATTCCACAGCATTAAAACGCACAGTGATGTGCAGTGTGTGAGTGTATCACAGAGCTCCACAGCAATAAAACTCACAGTAATGTGCAGTGTGTGAGTGTATCACAGACTCCACAGCAATAAAACTCACAGTAATGTGCAGTGTGTGAGTGTATCACAGACTCCACAGCAATACAACTGACATTAATGTGCAGTGTGTGAGTGTATCACAGACTCCACAGCAATAAAGCTCACAGTAATGCGCAGCGTGTGAGTGTATCACAGACTCCACAGCTATAAAACTCACAGTAATGTGCAGTGTGTGAGTGTATCACAGACTCCACAGCAATAAAGCTCACAGTAATGCGCAGTGTGTGAGTGTATCACAGACTCCACAGCTATAAAACTCACAGTAATGTGCAGTGTGTTAGTGTATCACAGACACCACAGCAATAAAACTCACAGTAATGTGCAGTGTGTGAGTGTATCACAGACACCACAGCAATAAAACTCACAGTAATGTGCAGTGTGTGAGGGTATCACAGACTCCACTGCAATAAAGCTCACAGTAATGCGCAGCGTGTGAGTGTATCACAGACTCCACAGCTATAAAACTCACAGTAATGTGCAGTGTGTGAGTGTATCACAGACTCCACAGCTATAAAACTCACAGTAATGTGCAGTGTGTGAGTGTATCACAGACACCACAGCAATAAAACTCACAGTAATGTGCAGCATGTGAGTGTATCACAGACTCCACAGCAATTGTTATTTTTTTTTAAATCCCAAATAAATTGCGACAACTGAAGAGCAATAAGACATTTTGGGTGGAGTTTTATTGTTCCATGCACTGCTCACAATGTCTGAATCTCTTTAATTATGGCAATTAAGTGACATATTGTATTTCCACCCCGTAGGATGTAATGTGGTATTTTCTTTCCCACGCTCCACTGAATTAGTACAAATTGAAGTGAACTGATAATATCCGTCGAGCAAATGCAGTAACAAAGAAAATTAATTAAACCCAAATTGATCTTTGCAATGCCTTTCTGTAGTAACTGACCCTGCTGCATATTAATGAAGACATTATATATATTTATATATATAGATATATAAAGCAAGGAATCAAGGCTTCTTAATATGGTGTATTCCCTCCTTACCCATCGTTCTAATACAAGATCTTGGTTACATCATATAAGGTTCCTGGGGGCAATCATATTTAACTAATATTGTTCTTTGTGAAGCAGACAGAAGGGGTTATTCACATAAAGTTAGTTGCAGGTGAGATGAGGTAAGATGCACATTTCATCTCACCAAATTTATCTAAACAAGCAGGTAAAACCCTGCAGCAGACATATATAAAACATATGACACTGTTTTTTTCTCTATGTTTGAATTAATAGCATATAACTGTAAACAATTAGGTGTCTTCAGCATCCATTTTGAGAATCTTACCCAACATTCTCCAAAATCTTCTAGCAAGCCTCACTTTACAACTGTGGCCAAAGTCTGCATGATGATGTCATAAGATACTCCCCTGCTCTCTTACTGGCTCCTGTGTATCATAGTGGGCATTACCTGCCTTCCAACACAGAGAGGAGAGTGACCTGATCAAACAGGATCATAACTCCGCCCCCTCGTGGTGTCATAGTTACATTACCCTCCCATTCAATGCAAGTCTATGGTCAGAATTCTGACTTATAGACTGCATTCTGTGTCCCCAGCCCCAAAGTGAGATACTAGTGCTGTAAAGTCACTAGCGGGTGGCACCCAAATACACTATATTTGAAAAAATGGCTGCGCCCAGTCACACTTGTTTGGTAAAAAAATAAACTTACATAACAAAACAAAAGACATATCTTTAATCCACAATGAAAAATAAAAACAATAAACCCCTTTCATTTTTTGGTGGGAGTGCCCCTTTAATATATGTGTCCCACCACAGACGATAAAAAGTGGTGTACAACTTAATTATCTGTAACGAATTCACACAGCAGGTCACTGTGCATTGGTTCTTACAAAGATTATTTACACTTCTGGCTCTGTTTGTGCTGACTACATCTCTGCAGTGGTAGGAAGACTATTTATTTTTATTATCTAATATATATGTACCTCACGGGGATCGATGTGCAGGCCATGCAAAGAGGTGTGAGTAGCCTGCTAGAGGAGCCTGGTTGAGTCTGCAAATCTGGCTTCTCAGACTGTACCCCTGCTAAGGTGAAAATAATATAATCCAACGCATGCAGCTCAATAACAGTGATTATTAGAGTGCACGCTGCATTCTCTCCTCAGAGAGAGGCTAGTCTCAGCATGCACAGAGAAATACAGCCAAGTGCCCCCTCAGTTCATAATTCATAGAGATGTTGTATCAGTTACACAATTTGCAATCCCAGGACAAAGCATCCCCCACTTCAGCTATAAAGAGGGATTTGGCACTGTGACTGGCTGAGCATCATGGTATATGTAGTTCTCAAAACATCTGCAGTGCCAAGGGTAGCTATCACTGGCATATCCAGAGGAGTTTGTGTTATTGAGAAAAATGCATTTGCAGAACATTTTCTAAACGAGAGACAGAGAAATAACACAATTGTATTTCTTGCTATTTCCTTAAAATACTGTTTAGATAATAACTAGAATGTGCCTGTACACTGTCAACATGTCATTAATCTATCTATTATGAAGACACAGAAGAATGCAGGATTATAATGGCCACAATGTGTATGAAAACACTGCAGCAATTGTATCATATATTTAACAAACATAACCAGATATATAAACTGCTAGCCTGGACTGGCTTACTGAATGTATTCCTTGCCCTTGATGCTATGCAGTGCTTGAGAGTACTGTCATAGACATTCTACCAACTTAAACATTGCTTTTACAAGTAGAGAATAAAAATGATTGAAAATGATCATTTTAGATCATTTTTTATTCCCTACTTGTAAAACCAATGTTTAGGTGACACAGTCTCTTTAACGACCCCTGCATGGTACTCTCCATGGTCCTGAACAATCCTGCTGCCACCTCTCTAGTGCCATATGAGTTAGCTGATCAGTGCACTAACTTGTATTCTTACAATATTAATGCAGACATAGGTATTCATGTTACCAATCTGTAAATGCTAGCTAGTGAACAGAGTCCCTTTAACAAAAAAATGGATTTGGCTAAAAACACCAGTACCTCTTTTGGGCTGCAATCTAAGGGTCTCTCTTTAGTTTTTAAGGGTCTACTGAACAAAAAGAGCAGTGCAGGGAACTGAGACAGAAATGTCAGACTTAAGGCAAAAGTAGCTGAGCTGGAAATATTCTCCCATTCAGCTGCATTGGAGAATTCTTCCAACTCAGCTACTTTGGCCTAAAGTTTGAAATTCCCATCTCGGTTCCCTGTGATTCTCTCGTTATTGAGTAGACCTATTATTGTTATTCAGAACTCAATATATTCTTTTTTTTTTGTACAATATACTATAACTACAAGTGTTAATGAATAATCCTCCCATTCATTGCTCGTTGGGTAATGTCTCTGTCTGTGGCACTGTAGGTCTGTCGGGAGAATATGTGCTACACGCACAGGACATCTCTATTAAACCCCGACATAGAAAGAAAAAGCAGATCTCAGCCTGTCAAATAACATTGCAGTCTACTGCAATCAGGGTATTAAACAGCTATTTAAAATACCCTCTGATTGCACAATCTGTCAGTATACAGCCGGAACATGCAAAACTGTAAACAAGACTGGGATTTAGCACTAGATATAATAGATATAATAGCAAATACTCATTATGAGGTAGAGTCTTTTAGTGCTGCTTTGCATGTTTAGACTTTTGGCTATATACAATCCCCAAGGAGAAAAATAAAAGGATTTTTTAAAGCTATTTACATAGGTATTAAACTCCACAATTTCTACAGAGGTCCCCATCAGTACAGCCAAAAACTTCCAGAGATCTTGTGCAACATTTTACTGTACAGATCTCTCTGGTAGCTCCCTGATTCTTCTTTTTCATGGAGCTCAGGGAATGACAGCATTTAAATGGACATCAGTGGAGTCTGGAAATGTTATTAGTATTCGAGAAAAAGGAGTAAAAAGGAGTAGTTAAAAATAGGTGTACACAGAACAAACTGGTGAAAATATAGTGAATAAAGTGAAAATAAAATAAAATAAAATTAGGCTTGCTTGTCCAGATAGATAGTTAGTATGACTCTGGCTAGGAATATAGAATATCAAGTGGAGAAGCAAGCTCAGTGATCAGACAGTATTCAGTGTGACTATATACTTCTGTCCATATCTGACAGTGGATAGTGATAGAAAGAAAACTGATCCCTGAATATATAGGTCCTCAGTTGTCCCTGCCTGAAAAAATGTACCTTTTGCCTAGATGATCCACAGCGCAAATGGCATAACCCAGCCCCTAGCTTAAAGAGATAACGTATTACCCACTCTCTCTTTGGAGATATAGGGAAGTAAAGGTGAATATATGTTATATATGTACAGGGTAGAGAGCGAGGGGTTAGGAATAAGGATATTGTTATTAGATAATTTGTACCCCATAAGGTTAAAGATGATCAGGTGAGAGTGGAACACATGCAAACAGCAGGGTCTGGATGGAATAAATTCCTATATGTGTCTGCACATGCTCCACTTATAATAGAGAGCTCCTGTGGATTGCACCCAGTAAGGCTCATATAAGGCTCATATGAATGCAGGTAGTGTATAGGGTGTTGGTGCAGCCAGGTCTGCCCAATAGAGAGGATAATCAGTTGATTTGATTCTAACGAATGAAGGCTAGGGCTGGCACCACATACGCCAGTAAAGCAAGCAATAAGCACTAAATACAAACATAAGTAAGGCACAAAGTACAGGCAGAAGGACAATAGGACCCTAACCTGACGCTCGTTTCGCCACCTTGGTGGCTTCGTCAGGGGCTGAGTGAATGAGTATCATAGATGGACTGCAGGGCAGCATACCTCTCAATGTTTCAAAAGAAAGTATAAGGTAGGGGGGGCTGGGGTGTGTTCAGGGATGGTGTAATTAATCACTTCACAACATTGGACGTGGCAGGCAGGGTACCAGGTGAAACTCTCACATGCATACATTGTACGTGCCTAGCATGTTCTGCAATTCTGATCATGGTACTAACATAGCTGAGTCCCTCCAGAATGAGGCACTCCAAACAGGTCTGCATAGGCCCCCCATCTCTCACATCCAGATGCTGTGGCAGCCAATCACAGAGACTGAATGTGTTTAGCTGTCAAAGAATTGGCTGGCTTTGCCAACTTCTGTCTCTCCTTGCCCCACAGTGACTCCACTAGCCCTCTGAAGGTGTGCTGTGGTAACTGGCACCAAGACGTTAGCTGCAGATCCTTTAAGTCCTGTAAGTTGTGAGGTGGGGCCTCCATGGATCGGACTTGTTTGTCCAGCACATCCCACAGATGCTCGATTGGATTGAGATCTGGGGAATTTGGAGGCCAAGTCAACACCTTGAACTCGTTGTTGTGTTCCTCAAACCATTCCTTTGTGACACAGCACATTATCCTGCTGAAAGAGGCCAATGTCATCAGGGAATACCGTTTCCATGAAAGGGTGTACATGGTCTGTAACAATGCTTAGGTAGGTGGTACGTGTCAAAGTAACATCCACATGAATGGCAGGACCCAAGGTTTCCCAGCAGAACATTGCCCAAAGCATCGCACTGCCTTCGCCGGCCTGCCACCTGTCAGTCCAAAGCATCGCACTGCCTCCGCCGGCCTGCCACCTGTCAGTCCAAAGCATCACACTGCCTCCGCCGGCTTGCCACCTGTCAGTCCAAAGCATCACACTGCCTCCGCCGGCTTGCCACCTGTCAGTGGCCATAATGTTATGGCTAAGTATATATTTTTTTGTTTTTTTAAGCATATACCATTTGCAAGCTGGAAACGTTAGGTACACGGTGACCAAAGACATAAGTGATGGAAACAGCTCAACCCCATCCTCAGAAGCTAAAAATAATTGCTAAGTGATTTCCTACCCCGACGCATTGCAAATTAACACCTCGTGAGTAGGGGGGCGGGGGACGGGGGGGGGGGGGGAATCACAGAATAATGTGCTGAAGTGGCTTACATACAGAGAGAAACGTCTACATCAAAATAGTCTGAAATTACCCCAACACGAGCTCAGTACAAGAGATTCCCAGATTTAGATTGTGTGACCTTTACAATGAAGTCAGATGTTCTATATAATAATAATAATAATAATGTAACTTTAAACTTCAGCTTTTATGGTTATTTATTTAAAGGACCATGCCGGCAAAAAAATGAAGGTCTGATTAATGGAAAGATTGCATCAAGTTCAGGCATGGAAATGATTTAATGAAAGAATACAAATACCAATCAATCAACCAGGGGTCAGACATGTTGTTTAGAATCTTTGCTCTGTATAGCTCGGTTAGGGGGAGGGCATGTTGTTTAGAATCTTTGCTCTGTATAGCTCTATCAGGGGGCAGATATGTTGTTTAGAATCTTTGCTCTGTATAGCTCTATCAGGGGTCGGACATGTTGTTTAGAATCTTTGCTCTGTATAGCTCTATCAGGGGGCAGATATGTTGTTTAGAATCTTTGCTCTGTATAGCTCTATCAGGGGTTGGACATGTTGTTTAGAATCTTTGCTCTGTATAGCTCTATCAGGGGGAGAACATGTTGTTTAGAATCTTTGCTCTGTATAGCTCGGTTAGGGGGAGGGCATGTTGTTTAGAAGCTTTGCTCTGTATAGCTCTATCAGGGGGCAGACATGTTGTTTAGAATCTTTGCTCTGTATAGCTCTATCAGGGGACGGACATGTTGTTTAGAATCTTTGCTCTGTATAGCTCTATCAGGGGGCAGACATGTTGTTTAGAATCTTTGCTCTGTATAGCTCTATCAGGGGGTGGACATGTTGTTTAGAATCTTTGCTCTGTATAGCTCTATTAGAGTGCAGACATGTTGTTTAGAATCTTTGCTCTGTATAGCTCTATTTGAGTGCAGACATGTTGTTTAGAATATCTGCTCTTTATAGCTCTATCAGGCGGTGGACATGGTGTTTAGAATCTTTGCTCTGTATAGCTCTCTCAGGGGGAGGACATGTTGTTTATAATCTTTGCTCTGTATAGCTCTATCAGGGGGTGGACATGTTCTTTAGAATCTTTGCTCTGTATAGCTCTATCAGGGGGCAGACATGTTGTTTAGAATCTTTGCTCTGTATAGCTCTATCCAGTGGTGTATCTTGATTTTGTGCTGCCCTAGGCAGACAAAATCCGGGCACCCCCCTACCCAAGCTGCACACCCACGTTACACACCTAAGACATGCCCCATCATTCAGACTGACATCAAGCTCACACTCCCATCACACTCAGTCACACACTCCTACTCCCATCATGCACACTCTGACTCCCATCACACTCAGTCACACACACTGTCTCCCATCACACACACTCTGACTCCCATCACACTCAGTCACACACACTGTCTCCCATCACACACACTCTGACTCCCATCACACTCAGTCACACACACTGTCTCCCATCACACACACTCTGACTCCCATCACACTCAGTCACACACACTGTCTCCTATCACACACACTCTGACTTCCATCACACTCAGTCACACACAGTCTCCCATCACACACACTCTGACTCCCATCACACTCAGTCACACACAGTCTCCCATCACACACACTCTGACTCCCATCACACTCAGTCACACACAGTCTCCCATCACACACACTCTGATTCCCATCACACTCAGTCACACACACACACACACACACACACACACACACACACTGTCTCCCATCACACACACTCTGACTCCCATCACACTCAGTCAGTCACTCACACACACACAGTCTCCCATCAGCACTTACCTTTCCCTGGCAGGCAGGCAGGCAGCATGGTCCCTCCATGCTGCCTCTTCGGCTTCCCGGCGATTGTGCCGACAGGTCACGTGACCGGGCGCGCGTATGACGTCAGCGCGCCCGTCACGTGACTGTCGGTACTTCCGTGTCGGCACACTGCACGGGGAGCCGAACAGGCAGCACGGAGGTTTCTCTGTTCTGCCTGTTCGGCTCCCCGTGCAGCCTGGCAGGCAGAGCGATGGTGAGGGGGGATCTTCCGATCCCTTCTCACCTCCGTCTCTGCCTGCAAGCGCAGTCTTTTTTTTTTTTTAAAGGGCGGGGGTTGTTTTTTTTTCAGTGCTGGGGGGCGCTGCTGCCCCCCAAAATTTGCCATCATAGGCATCCGCCTAGGATGCCTCGCGGTAAATACAGCACTGGCTCTATCAGGGTCAGACATGTTGTTTAGAATCTTTGCTCTGTATAGCTCTATAAGGAGGCGGACATGTTGTTTAGAATCTTTGCTCTGTATAGCTCTATCAGGGGGCAGACATGTTGTTTAGAATCTTTGCTCTGTATAGCTCTATCAGGGGGTGGACATGTTGTTTAGAATCTTTGCTCTGTATAGCTCTATCAGGGGGCGGACATGTTGTTTAGAATCTTTGCTCTGTATAGCTCTATCAGGGGGCGGACATGTTGTTTAGAATCTTTGCTCTGTATAGCTCTATCAGGGGGCAGACATGTTTGGTCAGATCTTCATTCATCTCAACATTGTAAAAAAACATGTCTGCCTTGAAAGAGCTATAAAGAGCAAAAATGGCTTAATAATGTACTTTATTTGTATTATTTCATTGAAGAATTTCTATTTAAAATCCCTGAACTTGATTAAATCTTTCAATTAAGCAGAACTTTTTTTTGCCACAGTTGTCCTTTAAAATACCTACATTTGATGCAATCTTTCAACTAGAAGAACTTTTCTTTTTTTTGTTGCCACAGTTGTCCTTCAAGAAACCTTCTATGCTCTGATTCCACGTAGATTTGTGTAACCTTAGGACAGGGAAAGACAAAAGGATCTACTCAATAATAACGAATTGAGACGGGAATTTCAAAACTGTATGCCACTGAAGCCAAGTTGGGAGCATTCTCCAATTCAGCTGGATGGGAGAAGTATTCCAACTCATTGAGTCTGATCAGAGAACAGCCCATCAGAGGGATGTGATGGGGGGGCGGGGGGGGAAGGAATTGCCCACCAGCTCTCCCTTGACCTTATCTTATGTTCAGAATAGCTTATTCCACGCATGCTTAATCCGCTTCACTGTATTAATCTCTACCACCTCTGCTGGAAAGCTATTCCATGCATCCACCACCCATAATAGAGCTCCTAAGCGGGGCTTAGGAGGTCTAGCGTCAGTGCTACCATCTATGTGTGTTAACAACAATACATTTTAATTTACAGAATTTCAAATGTAAGGAAAATGTCAGAGAGTTTACTTAAAAAAAAAAAAAAAGTAGTGGATGCATGGGATAACCTTCTGGTGGAAGTAGTAAAAGCCAATACTCTAAGAAGAATATGTGGAATTTGCATAATGCTACCGAGAAGAACAATTGAATGTATGTTATATTTAGGCAGACAACCCATAAAAAAAAAAACACACAGCTAAGCAGGATGGGTCGTTGTGAAAATACAGGGATTTGCGTATACTGGTGTTTCAGTCAGAAATGTAGTGCAATTGCACCACAATAATTGTCTACCCTTCTGTGTAAAATTATTTGTGCCAGAGAAAAGATAAAGTACACAAACACAAAAAAAATACACGTAAAAAATACAAAATTGTGTCTTTTTTAGATCACTTTATAGGAGTATGATTCTCTCATCTGGCATTATCTACACTGAACGGAAATTATCAGAACAAGAATAAAAAGTTGTATATTGAGAATAAAACTGTTTTTCCCTTTTTTACCATACAGGAGCAAGAACAAATACCTGACTACAAGAATCAGGATAAGACTTAAAACAATGAATACATAACCTGCAAAGTGTCCCAAAAAAAATCTATTACATAGACTTTCTCTGGAACTCGAGATACTGTGTAATATTGTACATATTGATTGGATACTTCACTAACTTTCTTTGATTACTTTGGGTTTGTGCTGTCTGGGGTGAAGTTACCTCTCTGGCTGTCACAGTGCCGATACGGTTGATCAAATAAACGTTTAGGGAATTTGTTCAGTCGTAATATTGATCCTCAAGAACACTTGCAGGGAAGGAGGAGGGTTGAAAGAGAGAATCTAAGTCATAGTTCCGAACCGTGGTATGTGAATAAACCTTCTCCTATGCAATAAACCCAAAGCAAGCAAGCTCACCTGTAAAAGGTCAGATAATATCAATTACATATCTATATATAACTTTTTTGATTTACAGCAAAAATGTCTCTTCTACGGTTTGTTTGATGTATTGTGTATTGTGTATTTAGAAAGTGTTTGCAGACACCTTGGAGAGTTTTATTTTGTTTGGTCCATCAATAGAACTGTTGGGGGGGGGAGGAAGGAGGTGGGGTGTGGTAGGCGGATGGGGGACGACGACGACGAATTAAACTATTTTAAAAGACAAATGTTGTCAAAAAAGGAAGTTTTAAATAGAAATGCTATAATGAAATAATTCAATCTTTTCAACCTTATTGAGTCCTCTTTGCTCCAAATAGCTTTATCAGGGGGCGAGAATCTTGGGTGAGCTCTTCCTTCCTCTAATCTCAGCCAAGATTCTAAACAATATGTCCGCCCCCTGATAGCTGTATATAGAGGTTTCAATAAGATTCTTTATCTGTATTATTTGATATGTCTATGTAAAACACCTACACTTCATGCAACCGCTCAATTAAAACATCTTTTTTTTTTCCTTAGTTTTTTTTTTTTAACGCTGTATACATGAAAAAAAGAAGACTTGTGCCAAGTTTTGTGGAATGCACCACATTTCCTTCTCTTCTACATTTTTAAAGAAAAATAGTAGAAAGTTCGGCTCCTACTCATACATTTTCATTGGCTAATTCCGCCTATATTCACAGGTGGCTCCACCCCTTTTTAGATTTGGAACTCCATCTTTTTGTGGCCTTCTAGCCCGTAGCCTACCTTTTATTAGGATGCCTTCTTCGCCTCCTACCACACTAGATTGTCCCTTTCGTATCCATCTGATAAAAGACCTCTAGGCCATTTCGTCATAATGTTTTTTTTAGCAAGTAAAATTAGCATAGTTTATAAATATTCCTGCAAAAAAGACCCTGTTCCCCTCTCCTTTTTTTCTCCTTTTTTGCTGCAGAGGTGGTAGGGTCTCCACCGAGCCCATATTCTGTGTATTCTGTTCACAGGCGGGTAGATATTTGCCAATGTTATATCTACTGGGGCAATAGCATGGCCAGTATTTTTTTTAAAGATAATGTGGCAAACGTATGGGAAGGAAAGCTGTGCCCAATCTTACCCTGATCCAAGACAGAGTAAGGCTGTTATCCATATGCAAATGTGTAGATGTAGGTCAAGTAATAATCTGAATACTACACAAAATCCTCAAAGTGAATGTGCATACCATGACACAAACTGATGTATACCTCTACATCTTTGGATCCTGGTAAAGTGGGCTGCTGGGGACGTGGCGTCAGTCCCGATTCGAGACAGTTGGGAGGTATGCTGATGTCAGCACAGACGCATTTAAAAAAAAATAATTTACTTGTAGTTCTGCTAACTCTATTCTCTACATGACTGGAAGAGCAAAGATTTCATAGGCAGCAAAGGAAGGGATTCTTTACGGTAAGGACAATAAAGTTATGGAACTCACTGCCAAGAGAGGTAGTGCTATCAACCACAATAGATGCATTTAAACATGGTCTGGAGGGGTTTTTAGAAAAACAGAACATACAGGGCTATTAATAATACAATAAGCATTAATAATAGAGCTTATTGATCCAAGGAGAAATCTGATTGCCCTTTGGAATCAATAAGGAGATTTCCCCCCTTGGAGGCAAAATTCGAAATAGCTTCCTTAGGGGTTTTTGCCTTCTTTTGGATCAAAAGCTGGAATGATAGGTAGAAGGGTTGAACTTGATGGACTTGTGTCTTTTTTCAACCTATGTTCCTATGTTACATTCAATGCACAAATAATAATTACGCTATGGGGGTCCGTTTATCGATCTGAGTAGCCTAGGTGTGAGCAAAACAAAGCCGTCAAGCAAACGAGCCTCAGGATTGAGCAGAATATTCGTTAACTACAATTAATCATTCACAAGACATAACTGGATGGGAGCGCACAATACAATGTATATCTGTCAGATCCAGCTGCCTGAATATTTAGTCCGGTATTAATAACCATTAATGGTAACTATTTTTTTTTTTACAGAGCGGGAGGACCTAATGTAATAAATTGCTGTCTAATTATCCAACCCACTCACTCGTTGCATTATAATTAATAAAATATTAATTCCAAACAATATCTAACTCACGGCAGGGTGCATTGGAATTTACTGATAATATTGACATTAATTTACTTTGATAGTATATACTCAGCTGTATTACTACTTATTAATAATAATATTTTGTCGCTGCCTTATACAAAAAGGAATTGAAGATTGTAGGTTGTTGTTTTTTTTTTTTTTACTCCTTTATACATTTTCTCATTTTAAATTAGGTTTTGTATGTTTGTATGTTTTGTAAGTATGTTTTGTGTTTGGACTTTCAACCATTACCCGATCTTGTTAATGTCTCTGCTTTTCAGTTCAGTGCCCAAAGATTCTCCCCTTTCCTTTCGGAGGTCAAGGTCAAAGAAAAGAGGGTCAAGTCTGGCCTGAATATAGGTGTGGCTAGCATGGCAATGGGTGTTTCTCATAAATAAGTGGGTGGGATAACATCCGGAGTGGGTGGGGTAACACACAGGGGGCAGGTTAACATCCGGAGTGGGCGCGGTAACACCAGGTGTGGGCAGGGTAACACCAGGAGAGGGCGGGGTAACACCAGGAGTGGGCGGAGTAACACCAGGAGTGGGGGGGGGGTGACACCAGGAGTGGGCGGAGTAACACCAGGAGTGGGCGGAATAACACCAGGAGTGGGCAGAGTAACACCAGGAGTGGGCGGAGTAACACCAGGACTGTCATTTATTTATATGGAACGTTCTTATGTTTATTGTTTATTTTGCTACAAAATCAAGGTCCTTTCAGGTATTTTGTGAAAAATACTTCTTAAAATTACACCAGCTTTTAGCAAGTGCTATCAAAAGAGGTAGAAAAAATATTCGCAAACTTGCCTGTTTTCATTTGCAATTATGCCTGTTTTTATTCGCAATTTGCTCGTATGTACTATTGGAGGGTTACATGTTTAGAACATGGCAATAGGAGCAAAGCCTAAAAATTGTTTTCCACATAAAATGCGTTTTTTTAGGACGTGCCCCTCTTGATAGCGCTCGCTAAAAGCTGGTGTAATTTTCACATGCAAATAAGAATTATTTTTCACAAAATATTCTCAAAACTCTTTAGCGTGGCGCAAATCTAATCGCAATTTATTAGCGCAACCGGAAAAATGCCCGCTAAATAAAAATAAACAGAAGAGACGCATATCAGGGGAAAGAAGCGCAGAATGTTACAAATAGTCGCAAATTGCTCCTTACTCATGTTTTACCTACTTTCTTCCCCGCTGCACTTGTTTAGTACATGACCCCCTTAGTGCCTTTAATCTTTCTATGGAAGTTTGCTGCAGAGAGCTGGATTCTTCCTGTCTCCGCACCCTGGACCGTGATAGGAGACTTTATAACATGAAGTCACAGATACCTGCTGCTTTATCATAGACATGTTACTATTGCACAGAGGTTGTTACCATCAGTCTAATGATACTCATTTTATCTGCCTCACAATGATGAAGATCTGAGTGGGCCATGCCAGGAACTTGAAGGTTCAACAGATTCTACAGATCTTAGTTCTAGAGAATTAAAAACGAACGAAAAATGATCAGGATATTGTTTTCTGAAAATTGAAAGCAAATGCACAAATAAAGACACAAAACAAGATTGTGCATGGGCCTGTGAGGTCTGCTGTTTATGACATCATCTAGTGGCTTGAAATGCTAATGATTTGCCCCACTGTATATATCACATTTACATATAAATCTGTAGTGCAGTCATATGAACAGGAAAACTTTATAGATACATGTAAAGCACACATTCTCCTAATTTATTAATATTCTAACACGGGAGGATCTCGGAAGGGTGGCAGGAGGGCAATTGCCCCCCTGGGCTGCTCTCTAATTTCTCTCGAGGGGCTAATTTTTGTTCCCTGGTTCCGAAGTTGCCAGCCCTCATGTTTACTAATACAATGTACAGATCATTGTTTCTCTATTTTCACAATTTTTAGTAATTGTCAATGACAGACTATTCATGTTGAGTAATAATGCAGTCACTGTCCCTTTAAACACATTCAATTGTAAATCATTCAGTAAAAAACCTTGGTAAACAGCACAACAGAAATATTATACAATATATTATCTACCATCCAAGTGTTAATTAAAACAATATTGCTTTATTACCTTCAAGCTGTGGGTTTTGTTCATATCATGAGTCATTAAGCGATAGTCTCCCATCAAACTTTCTGCTGGTCTGAGGCTGGGATAACCCTTCACGTGGCCTTAGAAACCACAAGAGCGAATCTATATCTGACTCCTTGTAGTGGATGTGGGAGTCTGTGTATCTAACTATTGCTTATACTGCAATTGTAGAGAATAAACAGATCATGAAATGATATTGTGTTAAAGGCACTGTATCCCCTGAATATTGTCTTTACTGTACATGTAGAGCATTAAAAATTATTTAAAATAATCAATACATTGTATTAGCAAAACTGCAAGCAATTGTCTAAATTAGTAGAAAAATGTGGTTTAAATGTGTCATGTGGAGTGTCCTGCATATGACATCACCTGTGGCACGGTATGCAAATGAGCTGCTTTTCAATGGGAAATGTGTAATTTGCATACCGTGCCACAGGTGATGTCATAAGCAGCAGACTCCACAGACACATTTAAAACACATTTTTCTCCTGATTTAGACATTTGCTTGCAGTTTTGCTAACACAATGTATAGATCATTTTCAGTCATTTTTTATTCTCTACATGCACAGTAAAAACAATGTTCAGGTGACACCGCCCCTTTAACAGAGTTGCATGTGAAGAGAAAAAATAAGAGAAAGATATATTTTAAGCTGGTCTGTAGTGTCTCATGTTTATGACATCATCTGTGGATGGATATGGTGATTATTCCAAATTTGACAGGACAGAACCCAGAAAAAAAAAAAAAGTACTGTCCAGCCAAATCCAGGAGAGTTGGCAACTATGCAAGTCAGTTTCTATTATCTCATCCTTGAAGACTTTGAATGTTGCGGTCCCGAGACAGAAAATGGGTGAAGGCTAAAGGGCGGTGTTGTGTGAGACAAAAGTGAAGTTGTGTTTAAACATGTAATTCCAGGCTACCTGGTACAGATACCGGGTGGAGCTCAATTACTCATGTTTAGACTGTGCAGAGGCGGTATTTATGCCAGCGCAGGATTCAAATATAGATATAATATTTCCCCCAGCATTATGGGAGTTGTATTTGAGAACCACACACAGACGGCAATGTACTAGCACCTGAGTGGTTCTCAAACACATCACGGATATATTCTGGGATTAATACATGCTCTAGGGTTCAAGCCCAGTCTATATGTTACTGAGAACAGCACTGCACTATGCGTTTGTCATAAGTGTCCCTGAATAAAATAATGTGGCGGGGAGGAATATAGGGAGGATGTGGGGTGCTGTGCTGCTTAACACAATTAATGCCAGGACAGGCTAGACCTTTACAGGACTGGACTAAAAAAACAGGACATCTCTGTGTGATCGATCTCTCTAATCTAGTGCTTGGTCTTTTTACCCTTCACATTATCCACAGATACTTACACCACTGGCTCCTTCGATATTGTGGTGCAGTTGATTGAAGCACTGGCTGTATGAGGTGCATGACCCCCACCTGACTGCTAGGTGGCAGCATTTCTCCACACAAACATAAAGTACACACTTTGTACACTGCAGCCATACCTGTCTGTCGTTTGTATGATCCTGTGTTAACCAACCCTAGTGCAGTAACGCACAGACCCTTACTGAAATGCATGGACTCGATTATCAGCTCTTGTACCGAGTAAACACTGTAAAGTGCAATCTGATAGTACAAATGACCATGCATGGATCAAAACCACACCCAGATCCGTCCATACAACAATACAATGGCCGGAACAGCTTGTTTGAATGGTTAAAAAAAAAACACGTGTTTTTGTATGATTATAACATGGATCAGGTATGTTTGGTTAAACTCCCGGAGAAGCAAAGCATGTATCTATTATGTTTACCTGGAGATACATTAAATATAATGGGAAAAATGGGGTGCAAATTGTCTGTCATCATCATATATTAAACCTTTTTTCCCTGGCAATGTGGGATGCCGGGGGCAGAGTTCCGGACAGGGAGTGTTTGAGAATGAAAATCATGACTGTCTGACCTATTGTTCTATGCTTTCTTCCATATCAACCAGAAATGGTAGTGGATACAATGAGTAGCCTCCCAGTTAAGCCTAACAATGGATGCCTGAGATGCACGTAATGAAAAAATATATATTAACAGTAATCTTTTCTTTCATCATGACCAGATTAAATAGTCCTGTATCGGTCTGGTCCCTCTGGTATTCTCCTTGATACTCTGTAGCCCCCAGACTGCATTGAGGAGGGGCTATATTGACAGGGCAATGAGTGGGACATGTCAGCCTATTGGTGGGGACGAGTTGGGGAAGCTATGTAGCTCAGTGTAAATTAATGTAAATTACCTACCTATTGTCCCACCCTCCACAATTTTTATTCTGTACGGGTTTCTTTCTTATTTTACTTTCACAGCCATGTCTGAAGCTTGCCAGGTATCCGGGGTGCGGGGGTGGTTGGGACGTTGGGGGGGGTGATTGTTAATGGAAGACTAATCTGGCGAATCAAAACAAGACTCTGGTGGGAGGTTTTAGCGGAATTGGTGCTCGTAGCTCAAAGGATGGTGGGATTTAGGGTTATGTCCAGAGTAGGGTTATTAATTGGCGGCTAGATGAATACCCATGCTTGGTTACAATGCTTTGTTTCTGTTGTAAAGTAACGTTTAATGGTTAATGTTGAGTCATTGTGTAACGTTGCAACATGTTTGTAAATTAATAATTGTATCACCATTTTTATTTGATTCATTAAAATTGGCTGTGGCCATCTTTTCTACCCCAATAAAAATGTTGGTTGTGTTCTCATTTATTTTAGTTAGGCAAATCATGCCCCAAAGATCAAAGTTACCCCTGTCATGTACCAAGTGCTGCTTTTATTGCTGGCATTGTATGAATGAGCATTGATATCATGCAATGGGCAATTGCTTCTTATGTTAATTTGTATTATTTTTGCTTCTACACTCAACATAAAATAAAATATTACCCAGAGACACACTGGGATCTAATCACTAAACTTCCATCTGTAGTGAACTGAGAAAACATATCTGTCATTAGTATTTGTATTGGAATAAATAATTTGGTAGTCAACTCACTGCTTATTGAACAGACCTCCCAGACAATTCCCACGTACTGTCCATGCCCTTCCCAAGCAGTATGCCATTTTAATAATGTGGTTGCGTTTTAGAGACATCCTTAAAACCCTGACATGATTTTAGACCCTAATCTGGAAAATATCTTGTCTATCACACACCAAATCTATAGAAATCCTGCCAGAAACATAAAGGACTCAGTTGCTTCGATTGAGCACTTAAGCTTAAAAGATAACTGTCAGCAACAAATTAAGTTCTGTTTAATTGAAAGATTGCATCAAGTGTTTAAAATGTAAATGATTTAATCAAATAATACTAATAAAGTACCTTATTAAGCTCTCTTTGCTCTGTGTAGCTCTATCAGGAGTGGACATGGTGTTTAGAATCTTTGCTCTGTATAGCTCTATCACGGGGCAGACATGTTTTAGAATATTTGCTCTGTATAGCTTTATCAGGGGGCAGAAATGTTGTTTTGAATCTTTGCATTGTATAGCTCTATCAGAGGGTGGACATGTTGTTTAGAATCTTTGCGCTGCATAGCTCTATCAGGTTGCGGACATGCTGTTTAGAATCTTTGCTGTGTATAGATGTATCAGGGGGCAGACATTTTGTTTAGAATCTTTGCTCTGTGTAGCTCTATCAGGGGGCAAACATGTTGTTTAGAATCTTTGCCTTGTATAGCTCTATCAGGGGGCGGACATGTTGTTTAGAATCTTTGCCTTGTCTAGCTCTATCAGGGGGCAACCATGTTGTTTAGAATCTTTGCTGTGTATAGATGTATCAGGTTGCGGACATGTTGTTTAGAATCTTTGCTGTGTATAGATGTATCAGGGGGCAGGCATGTTGTTTAGCATTTTTGCTGTGTATAGATGTATCAGGGGGCATCCATGTTGTTTAGCATCTTTGCTCTGTGTAGCTCTATCAGGGGGCAGCCATGTTGTTTAGAATCTTGGGTCAGATGAAGGAAGATCCAAGAAGTCCGTCTCTTGATATATAATATAGTGCTATATTAGTATAGTATAGTATATATTAGATAGTGCTTTATTTAAATTATTTCTTGAAATCATTTCTACTTATAATGTCCACCCTTGATCTTTCAATTAAACACAACTTCATTTTGTGCCAACACTTTTCCTTTAATATCTCTTTAGGGTGAGTTTTTGCATACCACCCGCCCCCCATCCCCCCCCCCCCCCCCACACACACACACACACACACACACTAAATACTAATACATCTTTCCCCCCTGGGTTTCCAAGAGATCGGGCATAGTATGGTTAATCTAGTCCGTCGTTTGACAGATTATTTTTTTTTGTATTGATCCCGTGAGAACCTGGCATGACTTTCACTGCTATTCTGGAAGGATCAAAGTCAGATGTACAGCAGACAGATTCCCAGGAAGGTCTCCCCTGGTAGCTCAACACAGAGCAAAATACAGAAAAATGAAGAATCAAGTGAGAAGTCATGAACTTCAAGGGTCCATGCTACATGGGAGCAAAGTGTTGATCAATATGATGGACTGATCCACGTCTTTTTCTCAATAGACTAATATTAATCTACCCATCACCAAATAGAGATTGTATTAGTGTAGTTGTAATAATACAATTTCAATCTTCTAGTAATAATACATTTATAGTTGGGGTGCATGCTGGAAAATAATCTTGTTCACACAATAAACATGGACATGTGTTAATAACACTCTTGAAAATTGCCAATTTAATATTATAAGCCCACTCCACGCACAACCAACTAAAGCCTCCCAAACCCCCCCCCCCCCCCCCACACACACACACGGTTTTGTTACTTGTACTCTTAACACACATTCTTATCATATATACTTTCGGAACTGATCCATTTTCTTGCTTTTAATCTGAATAGGTTAAACGCCAGCCATTTTTAAGGGCTCAAGTACTAAAAAAATAAAATAAAAAAAAAGGGAACATTTACAAAGCTATTTTTGCTCTTTGCTTATTTTTAAAGAACTATTTGCCAAAGTCTTTAACATACGCAAATATGATCGCAGTGTATTACCTCCACCATAAAAATACATACAAATAAAAAGTAAGAGGTGGGAAACAGAAAAAAAAAAAGAGCAAAATGTTACAAATATTCACAAATTGCTCCTTATTCGTGTTTTACCTATTTTTTTCGTAACATTTCTGCCCTTTTTTTCTTACAGACACATATAGCGCTGCCTTAGAAGATGTATAATTCATAGCTGTTCAGAGGGAAATCAGCTAATTAATCAGGGCAGTTCCTTAATTAACTGGTTTCCCCTGCAGACACTTGAATTCTACATTTTGCAGGAGAGCAGGTAAAGGTGTCCAGGAAAACACTGGCTGTCCCTGCTGTACAACTCGTGGACAGAAAACAAAAGCAGATGTGTGTTCTGTACACGTTCCTCTATGTTCTCTGTATTCATACCTTGTAAATATAGTTATTAAATCCAATACTTTGTGTTTTGCTTTATTTAAACACTTTGAAATGTTGCTTTTTCTTCCTTCCAGGCTCCAGACAAATAAGAAGAGCTGCGATGGAGGATTAGTAGAAGTTACGAGCCGGCGGAGGCAGTGTGATGCTTTGGGCTGACAGGTGGCAAACCGGTGGAGGCAGTGTGATGCTTTGGACTGACAGGTGGCAAGCTGGCGGAGGCAGTGTGATGCTTTGGACTGACAGGTGGCAAGCTGGTGGAGGCAGTGTGATGCTTTGGACTAACAGGTGGCAAGCTGGCGGAGGCAGTGTGATGCTTTGGGCTGACAGGTGGCAAGCCGGCGGAGGCAGTGTGATGCTTTGGACTGACAGGTGGCAGGCCGACAGAGGCAGTGTGATGCTTTGGGTAATGTTCTGCTGGGAAACCTTGGGTCCTGCCATTCATGTGGTTGTTACTTTGACATGTACCACCTACCTAAGCATTGTTACAGACCATGTACACCCTTTCATGGAAACGGTATTCTCTGACGGCATTGGTCTCTTTACGCAGGATAATGCTCCCTGCCACAAAGCTAAAATGGTTCAGCAATGGTTTGTGGAACACGACAACAAGTTCAAGGTGTTGACTTGGTCTCCACAATTCCCAGATCCCAAAACAATTGAGCACCTGTGGGATGTGCTGGACAAACAACACTGATCCATGGAGGCCCTACCTCGCAACTTACAGGACTTAAAGGATCTGCTGCTAACATTTTGGTGCCAGTTACCCCAGCACACCTTCAGAGGTCTAGTGGAGTCCATGCCTCAACGAGTCAGATATGTTTTGTCAGCAAAAGGGGGAATCGATCTGATGCATTTCAAATAAAGCTTAACATAAAGATTGATTTTGAAGATACGTGAGTGTCTTTTTTTATTTTACTGTTGTTGGAGTTGCAGAATACTAATTTTAATAAATGCATTTGTGTATTTAAGTGTTCTTGCAAAGCAAGACCACTTAATATTATCTCACATATACTGTATATGTATACATAGTCTCCACACCTTGGTTCCACTACACTCCACAGACTCAAATAACCAATACCTTAGTGCTGTGATCTCCACTTACGCAACTGTCCAAAAATAAGCCCTAATGGGATTGGAATTAAAGTTATAACATTTTTTACATATCATTCTAAACCCTAGACTTTTCGCAAGACACCTTGCAAAACATAAGCCGTCCCTTAAATACATGTTCCTGACATGCATAAACCCCCCCATCAAACAAAAAATATCTCCCATCGGCGCCGAAAAAACTGAGTGTGGTCTGGATGTGAGTGTGAATTACAAGGCATGGTGACAGCTGCATTCGCTGCTGCGCTATATACATCATACTTTCCAAATGGAACAGTCAGTCGATACATTTCCTTGATGTGAAAATTGTTCTCGTTGATGAGGTTATAGTTTGACTATACATTGCAAAGAGATGGGTAGAAGCACTATATTGGTTACATTTTCTTTGCACTATATTGGTTGCTGACAGATTTCACCCTCCAAAGTTAAAGGAATTGTCACCTTTATATCAACTTCCAAGGGTTGAAAAAAAAAAAAAACAATTCTGACATAAACCTGAGAAATGTTCAGCTTGAAGGAATATATGACCGGTTCAGGGTCAGAGGATGCCTAAGTGGTTTATTGAAAACAGCACTTCATAAAGCCATTAACCGTACAAGAAGTGAGAGCCCTAAGAAAGAGACCAGTGTGTTCCCAATGACTTTTCACACTGAAACTAAACAATGTGTTGACCTTGTGAAGACAAACTGGAGCACTCTAGAGAATGATCCCACACAGACTGAGACTTTCAATAAAGAAAGAAATCAAAACTTGTTGGTTAAACTGGTCCAACTGAATGATAGATGCCTATTTATTTTTGCACCCACTGGCGAATCTTTTTGGTGTTTGGGATTTGTTGCATGTGGCCATATGACCAAGGGGAACAAGGTTTGGACATCCACATAAAAAAATTCAGTACAGCACAAAACAGTGTCAGAGGTTCGGGACTGGTGCCTTACCAACCAATGTCAGGTGGTCTCATTATACATTCTTCAAAAAAAAAATACCTGCCATGCTTTTGCCTCCATAGATTTTTACATTGGTCCTAACCCAATATTTTAGTGGTCTCACGGTAATCACACAGCAGTACACAGGAAGCGGGCTTCTTCTGCAGCAGTTTTGTTGTTTTCTTCTGCTGTCATAGCCATTATTGTGGAATCAACCTCTCTCTTAGTTGCACTCAGAAGAAGGCCTTCTGGAGCTAGGCAGCACTGTTGCTAAAGCAACAGAAGTAACTCTCTACTCCTTTAATTGAAAATATAACCTTATTAAAATTTGGAAATTAGTAGGCACAAAAGGGGGATAAGCACTAGTTTTAGATGTTCTCCTAATGTATAACTCCCTTCGTTCCTCGAATAAAATGTCTTGACATTGTCCTGACACTATCCACGCCCCTCCAGCTATGCCTCTAAAACCAAAGTTCCCCCTTTGGCCATTTGCAATGTTAAGAAACTGATCATGTAAAAAAAAATGCTATATATATATATATTTATATATATTTTTTTTAAATGTCTATGCTGGCAGTAAAAAGGTTAAATCGAAATTACACTTGTTTTCACAGTTTTGCTCTTTTGTGCGTCTTAGCTACGGAATCCATTAAAAATAACAAAACGCCAGTCTCCGGGGAGATTCCCGTTCGGTAATTCAGACAAAGAGTTTTGCTGAGATTCATTAGGTTACATGATATTAGTTTTTAATTTGCGTGAGCTCACCTTCTTAGCATTCTCCTTCTGGAATAAAAATTAAATAAAGGATTGGTGCGGAAAAAATAAATAAATCAGACATGGAGTGAGCTCTAAATGAATGTTAATATAATAATTACAATTAACACAGTGAAAAAAAAAAAAAGCAAATAAAACAAAATTTGGAAAATCTTCTCCAGGGAAAAATGGGATAGTTCTCAATAACCCTTGGGCTGTTTACAAAAAAGAACAAGGCTTTAAACTTTGAGGAGAAATGTAATTATAAATGGCTTAATTATGGAATTTATGAGAAGAGTGTTGTGAACATGATACAACTGATAGACTGCTGTAATTCTTTCCCCTGTAGGACTCTTCTTTGTAATGTCTTAGACACTGATCTGCTTAATACTTGGTACTGAAGACAGATTGCTCAATAACTGTACAGAGGGGGGCTCTATAAACACAGTGAGATCTCTTTACTAAGCTGTAACTATGTAACAGGTTGCTCAATAACTCCTTGAAAGAAGGTCGTATCAATACAGTGGCCTAGAAGGCAACGTATTCGGCCCTTGGGCACGGTGTGGGTGGAGTCTAAAGTGGGTGGGGTCATGTGACATTGCCTGACCTTGAAACATTGAGCGCTTGGGTGGATTCATCTTTAGATCATAGTGTCTACTCAAAGAGAGAATTTAGACGGGTGTTTAGGCCAATGTAGACAGGTTGGAAAAAATTGTCCAATGCAGCTGAATGGGAGATGTTTTCCAGCTCAGCTACTTTGTTATTAAGTTTGAAATTCCCGTCTCGATTCCCTGCAATCCTCTCGTTATTGAGTAGACCTTCATGTATATCTTATAAAGGCCTCTTTGCTTATATAACTATGGTTATATCCCTGCCTCCCAACTGTCCCTCACTGTGCGGGGCAGTATAGATTTTGAGGTTCTGTCCTTCCAAGCTGTACCTCTGACAGTTTGGCAGGCCTGCGAGATTCAGTACCACAGTCCTGCCGGTCCGATCGTATTCTCCGGTAAATGTGTACTGCACATTCACAGTAGCAGCACTTCCACACTGGCGCTGACACTCGACCTCCCAAGCTCCGCCCCTCCAGAGTTCCGATTCGCCAGACATGCTTAGAATCTTGGGTCAGATCGGAAGATCTTTTCATCGTATGAGTCAAGATGTCTGCCATTTTACCATGCAAGCAGAGTGCTAAATAAAACACCATGGGGGTCATGTATAAAAACTAACCCACTGCTAAGTGTTTTATAAAAAAAAAAAAAGGAGCAATTACCATTTGGTATGTAAAACGGCGATGGTGTTTTTTATAACCCCCAAAACGTTGCAGCATCGGAGAGAGACCTCTGCCAAACAGAATTCCCTGACACAAATCAGGCATTTTTCAGCGCCTTTTTTTTTCATACGTATTCTGCGCTGGCAAAATAAACGCGGACACAACCGAAATCTACTCATTCCGGGTACATAGCACAAACTCTCAAAAGGTGTCGGGAGTCTGCTTTACACACTGGCGCACATGACAACTGCACAGTTTTAGCCACAATATGCGCATGTGCCGTGTTTATACAAGACCCCCTATATCCCTATTCTCCAATCCAAATATGGGTTTTCTTAAATATTTCAACAGAGGAAACATATTACTATGACTTCTTTCTTGGAGGGTAAAGCCAGTTTCCTGCTCCTATGCCCTATGGGGGCTGCATGTGTGGACACTGCCCCATCCCAGTGACATCACTTTTCAGCACCATCTATCTATCAATTTACATATAGGGTTGCCACCTGGCCGGTATTTTACTGGCAGGCCGGTAAAAAATTGTCATCAGGCCAACGTTAAGTCTATGGAGAAAGTACAAAAGCCGGTATTTTTTTGAAGAAAAGGTGGCAACCCTATTTGCATATGGTACCCCCAGGTGAGGTCATCATTGTAAGGCACACACACATTTAATGCTCATTTGTTCCCCTCTTGCTGTAATAAAAAAATCTTAGTTGACAGTGTCCCTTTTAATCATTTGTGTGCTATGGGTATATCTTTAACACCTTGGTATGCTCACAGAGCAATTGTAAGGGGAAAAGTTCTGTTTGATTGAAAGATTTTCATCATGTGGGCATTTTAAGTAGAAATATTTAATGAGTACCGTATCGAGAACTCTTTTTCAGGGGGCGGACATCTTGGGTCACATGGGTCAGATCTTCATTCATCTGACCCAAGGTTCTAAACAACATGTCTGCCCCCTGATAGAGCTTTACAAGAAGAGAGGGTGCAATACTTAGTTTATACTTATTCTTATGCTTTATTTGTATCCTATCATTACAGTATTTCTATTTAAAATGTCTACACCGGATGCAATTTTTCAATTAAACAGAACTTATGTTTTTTTTTGTTCCCCTAAATATTGTCCGTTAAACCGTTTGCAAAAACGACATTTGCGTCTAAAATAAACAAAAATGACTTTATTACAGCCACGCTGATCTAGTATTATTCCCAATCCCTGGCTCGCTTTTTCATAATAACTTTGATTACAAAGCCTAGTGCTGATATCTCTCATTATGTGTCGTACTCTTTACCAAAATGTAAATCTCAGCCCACCCTCTCAGCTTCCCTCTTTATAAGCAGCGATTCTTTGTATTGTGTCATTTTCAGGGCTAAGTGTGCCAAATGATAGAACGGTTGCCATGCCAACCCAATAATGATATAATAATGGATTTGTTTCACAAAATACATTTCGGCTGAGATGTGATCCCGAGCTAAAATATATCATCATAGCGCGTGACAATGAAGACTTGATACACAACAAAGCACATCAGTCGGTGCCTGCTAACACAAGACTCCCCTACACAAACTACAGTCTTTGTCAATTCTGCAGCATATAGTCTGGCATTCGAAACAGGAGTCATTACTTGCCCCGTGATAATCGACGGCAGCCAATTTATTTTCCTTCCTTAATTTCAACTTGATTTTAAAGAGAAAGCTTTAGATCTCATTTTTGGATGTCGGAGAGCCAGGATCAATTTATAAGGATCAGTTCCACATAGCTTACTTTTTTTTAAAAAAAAGTTCTCCTGTCATTTTTTTTCATTAAAAATGCTTTCACAAAGGATGCCAAATTCAGTGAAATCAGTGAGAGGGAGTACACAGGAGGCTGCCTTCTTCTGCAACTGTCTTTAGGCTTTCTTTTGAAAAAAAAAAAAAAAATGATTAGCCATTACTATGGAATCAGCCTCTCTTTCTCTCACACCCGCAGCTCACTTGGAATGCTTTATGAGATAGGCAGCACTATTTCTACAGCAACACAAGTAACTCGGTATACTTTATCTGCATTTTTAAATAGAAATACAACACCTGCCCATATACTTCTTTCCCTCGATATGGAGACTTTAACAGTCACTCTTGTCATGTAGGATAGTACCATGACTGACCAGTCACCAGGTTCTGTGCTTTTAGGCTTTTTACCACCCCGGTGGCAAAAAATGAAGTTGGCTGGTTATATTGGATCCAGTTCCGGTCTTCCCTGATATTGAATCCCATTATACAGGCCAAATAAATGAGCCCAGTTGCATTCATCCTGTGTATGTGCCCCCGCACAGACTGCATTAGAATTGAGATTTGCATTTGTTTTGGAAAGGTCAAACCTGAGGCAAGATACTAAACGTGGAACAATCAGCAATAACATAGGTTTCCATGGTGACTGCTCTAGTACTATTATAACTTTGTCCTTTGGGTCTATCAATGTGTTCACATTAATCATATACTTTCTATACCACCTGCTGAACTTCTCATTAAAAACATAACATTTTACATCCCAACACATTGGTGGCTGGGCCATTGCACCTCTGCCCAACAGGCTTTAACGAAGACTGCATAAGACCAGTATTACTTATATATGCGCATCTGTTAGAGGTTTGTTTTACATTGGGCCTATCACTGTGCATCCCCCCTTTTATAAATAGGTCATTTTTTTTATTCTCTAGGTTCAGGATGTAAGCAATGTTTAGATGATGGAGTCCAGTATCGCTGCCATTTCTGTGTCTGCACTGCTTGTACAGGCTACTCTAGTACAATCCATGTATACAAGAATCTGCACATTTTCCAAGATTCAGAGACCCTGCTGTTTAGCAGATTTGGATTCATTCCCACAAAGCAAAGTTGGAAGTAAATAAAAAAACAAACATACAAAAAAAAAATCATAATTTAACAACAACAAAAAACAATTGCTTTTTTTTGTTTTTAAACTTGCTGACACTTTTCTGTGCAGGTTATTTTACACTTGCAGTTAGAACAGTATGTATCTGGCTGCTCCTGCAAGGGTGGTAGTGGGGGGGGGGGGGGGGGGGGAACCAGCATTTCTTTCTTCAGTGGGATCTCTGTGAACAACCTGGAGAGTTTCCAGCTGCTTTTCAATCATCACAGTCTATATTTACAATATATTCAAAACAAGTCTCCCCCTGATATACACAGATTATGACAACAGGTCGGGAGCCAGGAATACTTTAAGCGTCAAAGGGGTCTCATCTGACAGAGGGGTTCCTGCAGATTCTATGCCGTCCGACAGGCGTGAAGGGGTTAAACTCTGGTCTAGCCAAATAGACCCCAATGTACAGTAGCTAGCACTATTTATTATCTTTACAATAGTAGCTTGCATTAGTTTTACATTTTCATACATTTACACATTTGTTTTTGGGTTTTTTTAAAGCAGTGACAACATTTAATTTGACTGGAATATTAATTAAATGCCACAGCCCCGGTTTACTAAATCTAGACCTGTTCTAGAAATTACAGGCATTAATCTGTCAGCGGTAAGTATTAATATTTATCACCAAACGGGCTGTCAAAGCAGACGTATTTTAAAATACAATAATTCTATTTAATAACCCAGCTGCTTAGCATCAATTTTATATACATATTTGTTTCTTCTCTCCATTCTGACAAAGCTTTTCTTGTTATCAACAGTACCTATTTATTCGGTTTGGATGTATAAAAATTGCAGTGAGTTTGGGGATAAATGGCCATTTATAAAAAAAAACCCTGCGTATGCATTAATGTGTGACATTTATATCTATTACCGTCAAAACTGGAAAAAAAAAAAAAAAACGCGTTTCCTGGATATTGATGGATAATCGGATCAGTACCTTGTAGCCGGTTTCTGAAATAGTAAAAAAAAAAAACCCTAGAGCGAAAGGGACAAACGGGGCATGCTAATTGGACGATGTCTCAGCCCTGATTTTAAATGTGGCCTTACATATAACTTTGGACGTCAAGACTCATTAAGATTATAATTTCTTTTTATATTCAAACCGCACGGGTAAGAGTTTTCTTCCTGACGCAAGCTGAGAATCTCAAAGACCTGCTAATAATTTAAAAAAAATGCATTATATAGGACGTGTGCTACACAAGACCACAATTCCGGTTGTATGTACAAAGAGGTTTTTTTTTTTTTTTACATTTTATTTCATGCATTGCTGAAATAGTCTAGCACATTTTGCCCTCGACAATATGTCTCTGGGCTTTCCAGTTTGACATGTGGATTGTAAATTGAATATTTTTTGACATGTGTGTCTAATTAGAATCAGACTGTCAGTTACTCAGTCTGTCTCATCCAAGGTTGTGTTGATCCTCTTCTTCTTAAATGAATGCAGATAATAGTGGCAAAATTAGTTGACTGGTTTAACACCGTGTCTCAGAGAGAGAGAGAGAGAAAGTTCTATTTCTACCCAAGAACTTAAACACAATTCCGCTCCTGGGGTTAGGGATAGATGGGTTCATCAGCATGTGGGTTTTGGACAGTTGGGGTTAGCAACCGCTGGAGAACTCTTTTGTTGGAATTGGAACAACTTGTTTTATAGGAACTGTTTTTGTAGGTTGAAACATAATCCACCCCATATAACCGTGGCAAGGTCTGTGAAGGTCCACAGAACATATTAAATAGGCCATCCCAAGGAGCAATCTTGGGGCCTACATCTGGAACATATTTTGGCCAGAAGCCAGTGTCTGCATTAACAACATTAACTTCTGTTTAGTTGGAAGATTTCATCAACTATAGATATTTTAACTAGAAATGCTTTAATAAAAGAATACAAATATTATCAGGGGGCAGATATGATGTTTAGAATCTTGGGGCATGTGAAGGAAGCCAGGAATCTAACCAACATGACCACCCTTCTATAGAACCAAACGTATAGGAAACAGGGCTCAATATTTGTATTCTTTCAGAAAATCATTTATATTTAAAACATCTACATTTAATGAATTTTATCAATTTAACATAGCATAATTTTTGTAGCCTTTTGTGTCCTTCAAGAACTAGAACTAGTTCTTGAAGGACTAGAACTAGTAAGTTAGAACTTGTGAGTTCTAACTCAGTGAGTTCTAACTCACTAGTTCTACACAAAAAATACCAACTAACATTTGTTCATTTGCATTTTTTCCAAAATTTTGAAAAGTTTTTAATATCCAATGATCAGGGGCACCCATCAAAGTGGCTGGCAGGGGTGCGGAAGTATAGTTAGTACCTCAGTAAAGGGCTCGGCTGTCCTGCTGATCCCACAGTCAGAGGATGACTTAATGGGAATCTACTACTGAAAACATGATATAAATGTGCATGTAGAAAATACAATAAATATTGAAATGAATCCTATTGTATCTGTGTCGGGCACAGCAGTGTCTCCACAGCAGTGTCTCCTCCTTGTCAGTGGTGTCTGGGGGTAGCTGCACTAGGTGTCCTGCTCTGTGTGCACCTGATTAATAAAGTACCTAATTGAGCTCTATTTGCTCCATTTTGCTCTGGGGGCAGACATGTTGTTTTGAATCTTTGGTCAGATCTTTCCTTCAGCTAGTTTTGCCACCTTTTCTTTTAAAAAAATCCCGGCCTTGGTACTGTCTCCATAGACTTATGCCAGATGACAATTTTTTACCGGCCTGGTGGCAACCCTACCTTCAGCTGAGCCAAAATGTCTGCCTCCTAACAGAGATACACAAGCAACAAGGTGTTTGTATTCTTTCATTAAAGCATTTCTTTTGAAAAATGCCTACACTTGATTGCAGCTTCCGACTAAACATAACTTCTTTTCATTTTTTTTTACGACAAATGACCTATGGATGAAACACCTAAAAAGCAAAAAAAAGTGAGGCGTCACTTGTAAACTTAAATATGTAAAAAATATATACTATAAAAAAATTATTTATGGAGCGCTCCCTGAAGATGAAAAAAAACAACAGCTCATAGATACATATTGTGTTGAGAAAAAAAACTGTAATAAAAACTAAATTATGATAAAAAGAGTCTGGCATAACTGGCAACAAAAAAATGTATCTTGTAATAAAATGAAAAGTAAACAGTTCCTTAATAAGCACTAAAAGATGTATAGTAGACATATGGTGGGTACTTCCTACGAGGATGGTATGCTCCAGTGAGACATGGCACCCTGGATCAAACCACATAGCGAAAAGAACATCTCCGCAGATGGATATTGTGGGATCCATATGCTTGGGGAGCCAGATAGATATTAGCTCTCGTTAACAGACACCCTTAGATCCCAAAAAATGTCATAGACAAAGACGCCAAATTGAAGTCGACACCCCTCAATAGAAAGACATTATAGTGGGATCCTAGTGTCTCAGAACAATAGAGATTCTCAGTTGTGTTGAGTGGACAGACGGACCATACCTCTCATAAATTTCAAGGACATGCTAAGAGTATGGAGCCCTTCATGGGACAAGCAGGTTCCCGTCAGTAGCGATGTATTAAGTCCTGTAGAAGGGGCACTGTTTGTTCCAGTTGAAATAACACATGCAGTACACACCACGTAATGAATACTCAGCCACGCGGGAAATTGGCTGACATAGAACACAAAATCGCCTATCGCCAATAAATGTAGCAAGTGCAAAATAACACACCACAAATAACAATACATCAGAAACAAATGTTTAGTATTTAGCCAATTCGCTCGGACTTTTCCAAAGGGCCTTTAACCGTGCATGGTGCAGGGACAGACCAGCGGTGGGTTTCTCCTGCAAGAACAGTGTTAGCCCTTTTAGGAAATACATATTTTGTTGTTAGGAGTATTTTAAAATGGGCCTTTGCCGTGTTATCCATGAGGGAGTTTCTTTAATATATTTAAATAAGACAATGACTTAAAGAAAAGATTGTCCAATTTAAATGTTATCGAGTATGGGATATGTTAATGGTATCTCCGTGAAATACAGAGTAATTGTTACATTAGGTTATTTTTCCCCCTCTGATCTAATCTAATCATTTGTGCGATGAATTTATAAAGTATTAGTCAGATAATAATATATATATATATATATATATATATATATATATATATATATATATATATATATATATATATATACATTGCAATGATAAGAAATGAACAAAGTGTTGGATTGGTTTTCAATTGAAGAAATTATTCTGTAATGGGAGACTCCGTATTGAGGCATACATTCTGTGACATATTTCTTTTTTTATCTGAGACTTTTACTGATCAATTTCACTGTACACTCTTGTGATGCCCTGTATAGAATTTTATTTAGAAGCACTTGTCACATAGCTTGCGTGTCTGCCTGCTTCCTCACCCCTCACAGGCTCACTGACTGAACCCATGATTATGGTAACATAACAAGCATACAGAATGTTGTCAATGCTTTTGCCAATCACACTCTTGCCCTACCACGTGTGTCTGGTTTAATATTACGATTAAGGATACACTTGGGAAAGTGCTGTATTGCGTGTTGGGCTGTCACACATTATTATCGGTTACTGTGTTTTTGTTTTTATTAAATATCTTCCAAAGCAGGCAGACTTATATCTGAAATATAATGGAGAGCAGGGAAATATGGAGCAAGCCAGCCTGCTCCCTATGCATTCGCTATGGAGGGAGTGGAGGGAGGTTCAAGGAATGGATTCCTGCCTCACTCCACCTTATTAGACAGACTGAGCTGCAAATTAGAGATCTATTTCCAGGAACTAGAATTTTTTTTTCAGGAATGAATTTTCATAGGTCTTCAAGCCAAACCCAGTTACACTCTGCAATAGGCAAACTAAGGCCTGTTATTCAAGGGATTGATCGCGTAGCAGATTTTCACAACTCTGAACAAACATTTGTCCAACTCCCTTTCTAGAGCAGACTCTGATCCTGATCAAATACAGGCAAATCACCCGAAAACTGGCCCTTAACCAATGTCACACTTGATGATCCTGCTCTGTGAGTTGGCTCTCCGGGGCGAGGTTCTCTGAACTCCAATTTGTATTTTGTCTCTTTGTTTTTCCATTGTGAGTTCAACGCTAGAGTTCACACACTATAGCCTCTTAACCCAAATGAAATAAAGTATAGCCGCACATACAGTCTGCAGCAAACATTGGGTACTGTACTGTATATTAAAGGGATACTGATGTCATTTATACGCAGTCCAGGTTATCCACAATAGATGTCCTACAATTGTAACTTGGTGGTAATGATTCCATTACATATTACCTGTTACATATTACCTATTTAGCTAAACATTTTCACAGTTGTTGTTTTTTTTTTTTTGGGGGGGGGGGGGGGAGGGGCACAGAGGTAGAGATGCTGGTTTAACCCCCTCTGCTCCATTTACACTGAACCAAAACTAAACTCATAAAGTGCATTTTAAATCATTAATATCCATTGTGTTACCCATGCACTTAGAGAAGTAGAACTAAAAAGAAAATGGCTTGAAAGAAAATTTAAATGTTACATTGGGTTCCTTTTTTCCCCCCTATGATCTAATCGTTTTTGTGCTATGAATCTAAAAAGTATTAATCAGATTGGAAAAAAAAAATATATATATATATCTATGTTAAAAAACTATGAAACAAGTGCTGGATTGGTTTTCTACATTTTCTATTTTTATTAGATATTCTACTGTAGATTGACATAGCTGCAAATAGTCTTGAATTTGGGGGGGGGGGGGGGGGTTGGCCAAGTGAGGATTGGTAGGAAAGCAAGTTTTATGGACTGTCGTTTGAAAAGCTGCTCACGTCTTCCTTAGATCCGACAGATCAACCAGATTCCGTTTTGCAGCTTCTGACACATCGGAAAGAACGTGAAACAAATGATATTGAAAAAGCTGTTTTAATAAATAAATAAATAAAGGGTGTACAGGAGAAGAACCTGACTCCAAATATCATGGGGGGAGAGGGGGGGGGGGGGAAGAAACATGAAATGATGAATAAAACAAGTACTGTATGGCCAAAAAAATCCATCACTTTAAAGCATACACAAGAATGAAACAAAAAGAATCAGACTGTGAACAAATCAGAGGGAAAAAAAGGATTAAACAATTTTTCGGATTCATATGTAAAATGTTTGGAAATGTTCAAAACATATGGTTTTTAAAAAAGCGTGGCAGCTGGTTAAAATTATGGGAGCTACTCACTAAAAGCTCACCATCTCACTGACTTACATGTGTGTTGTGCAGGGACAAGCCTGGTGAGCTTTGCCCTGGACAGTCATGTTTTTGAGGCTCTGTCTCGTTTTGTTCAGGACAGAGATAGAGCGGGATTAAGGAACACAATCCGTCCAACCAGACATTACGCGGGACAGATGTGATATGGGATTTCCGCAGTCCCAATTGCCATTATCCCGTGTCTGAGGACCCAGAGAATGAATACTGTTGTGAGTTTGAGAGCATGCCTGGTAACTTTTACCCTCAAATCCTTGAAGTCCTGCCTCCCGGTCACTGATCACCGGGGAAATAAATTGGGAAGTATGCATATACATTACATATCTGCAGAGCCTAGAACCAAGCCTGTACTTGCAAGTCTTTCCAGAGCACCAAAATTGCACATACAGAACTTGAAAAACACTCAGATTGAACTTACTGGGCTGCCAGAGCACCCAGATTGCACCCACTGGTCTTACCAAAGTACTTAGATTGTACCCACATACCTTGCACAAGCATCTAGGTTGCACTCACAGGACTTGTTGAGCACTCAGATTATATCCAAAAACTTGCCCAATAAGCCATTTTACACAGATAACACTTGCTCCAGCACCCATATTGCATCCACATGACTTGTACAGCTCCCAGACTGCACTCACCGGTCTAGCCAGAGCACCCACTGGTCTTGCCAAATAACCTAGATTGCACCCTAGGTAAAGTACCATGATTGCATCCACAACCCAGCTCCTGCATTGCACGTACAAGATTTGCTCCAGAAACCAGAATGCAAACACAGTATTTGATCCATCACCATGGAAGGCAAACACAGGATTTGCTCCAGCACCCAGATTGCACACAGAGGATATGCCCGGCACCAGGGGCGTTGCTAGGTCAACAAATGATCAGGGGCTTGAGCCCAGATGAGCACAGTCGCACACAATCTCACCCCGTCTCTCTCTCTCTCTGTCTCACGCACCCTGTCTCTCTCCCTCTCTTTCTAACACACACCGCCTCTCTCTCTCTCTCTCTCTCTCTCTCTCTCACACTCTCCATCTCTCTCTCTCTCACACTCTCCGTCTCTCTCTCACACTCTCCGTCTCTCTCTCTCTCTCACACACTCTCCGTCTCTCTCTCTCTCTCACACACTCTCTGTCTCTCTCTCTCTCACACACTCTCCGTCTCTCTCTCTCTCACACTCTCCGTCTCTCTCTCACACTCTCCGTCTCTCTCTCTCTCTCTCTCTCTCTCACACTCTCCGTCTCTCTCTCTCTCTTTCTAACACACACCGCCTCTCTCTCTCTCTCTCACACTCTCCGTCTCTCTCTCTCTCACACTCTCCGTCTCTCTCTCACACTCTCCGTCTCTCTCACACTCTCCATCTCTCTCTCACACTCTCTGTCTCTCTCTCTCACACTCTCCGTCTCTCTCTCACACACTCTCCGTCTCTCTCTCACACACTCTCCGTCTCTCTCTCTTACACTCTCCGTCTCTCTCTCACACACTCTCCGTCTCTCTCTCTTACACTCTCCGTCTCTCTATCTCCCACAGCGTCTTTATCTCACACAGCGCCTATATCTTTCTCACACACACTTACACATACACAACCAGACACACACACCCTCATACACTTATGCAAACACCCTGACACACACACACCTTCATACACTTATGCAAATACCCTGACACACACATCCTGACACACACACCCTCATACACTTATGCAAACACCCTGACACACACATCCTGACACACACACCCTCATACACTTATGCAAACACCCTGACACACACACACACCCTCATACATAGTAACATAGTAACATAGTAACATAGTAATTTAGGTTGAAAAAAGACAAAAGTCCATCAAGTTCAACCCTTCTACCTATCATTTCTGCGTTTTGATCCAAAAGAAGGCAAAAAAAACCCTAAGGAAGCTTTTTCGAATGTTGCCTCCTGGGGGAAAACAATTCCTTCTTGACTCCAAAAGGGCAATCAGATTTCTCCTTGGATCAAAAAGCTCTATTATTAATGCTCATTCTATTATTAATACCCCTGTATGTTCTGCTTTTCTAAAAAATCATCCAGACCATTTTTAAATGCATCTATTGTGGTTGATAGCACTACCTCTCTTGGCAGTGAGTTCCATAATTGTATTGTCCTTTGCATACACTTTGTATACACTTATGCAAATACCCTGACACACACATCCTGACACACACACCCTCATACACTTATGCAAACACCCTGACACACACATCCTGACACACACACCCTCATACACTTTTGCAAACACCCTGACACACACTCACTTATACACATTGCTTCACCCACACAGTCACACTTACACGCAGACACTAACACACATTTAAAAAACAAAACAAAAAAATACCTTATAGCGTTGGTCCCCCTCCCTGCTAAATTACCTTTGTTTGAAGGGAGGATGACGTCTCCGATGAGCCACTTTCTTCTGCCGGATGTCACATCCGGCGCGCAGCCAGACTCACAGTGCGACGGGGGCGGAGCTTGCACCCGTCACGCTGTCAGTATGGCCAGGAGGTGCGGTCACCGCAGGCACTTGCTTGTGGGCCACACCTCCAGGAGGAGGGGCCAGCAGCACCTCCTCTCTTCCTCACCCCCCGCACGAGCATAAACCTCCGATTCTGGGACTATGTCCCAGATGGGGGAAAGCTCTGCGGGGGAGATTTTTTTTAACACTGATAGCCCTGGAGTCTCGGGGCTAAAGTATACTTTAGCCCCAGAGTCTCCATTCGGGGCTATGCACTGGAGATTCGGGGCTATAGCCCCAGTAGCCCCCCCCCCTAGCGACGTCTCTGCCCGGAACCCAGATTTCATCCACGGTACTTGCTTATCACCCAGATTGCACACACTGGACTTGTCCCACTGTCACATGACCCCCAAACATGTGGAGAATGTGAATCCAGCCTGAGACCATGTCACAGACATTGTGCTTCCTCTCAGAGAGAGGATTGCATGTGTACAGTCACTGTCACTGCAACCGGCAATGCTATGTGCATGGGCTATAACCAGTCACCGGTGTCCAAGACACAGAAAAATTACATTTTTGCTGCTGGATTGTGATCCCAAGTCCCTCTGAGCTCTGCCTCTGTCACAGCACAAACACTGTTTAATAATGCCTCTGCTATCCAAAACTGTCTGTGAAGAGGAAACTCGAGCCTGCTTCCATACTGCCATTTTAAACTATTGTTGGTGTGGATCGTGCAGAGCATAAAAAAATAGGTAAAAGTGTCAGTAGACCCGGAATCAGCTGAGAAAAAAAAAAAAACAGAACAAAAGTTCCAAGTACATTGCGGCTTTAATACATTCCCTTTCCAGCATCTCGATGCATCTGTCAGCGTCTGTGGGACAAAAAACAAAAAAAATATTCATCCTGCCCAGGACAATATTGCTAATTAATTAAAAGACAATCAAAGCTCCTTTTATATGACAAGCAAGTCATCGTCCTTCAACTAACAGAAAATACATATATTTTTATCATGCGTGTCAATCCAAAGCAGAGGTACCGCTCTCCTAGAAGACCCTACAATGTGTCAACCGTTAATATATCAACCACACATCCATTTTTCATTGGCTTATCTAAAGCCTACTTTGGAATATAAAGTGTGCCGTATATTGTACTTAAGGAAACATATAAATATATATATAGAGAGAGACTTTTATGGGTGAGGGATAAAAATGTAGCATGCCTTAAATATTTATCTCCTGTGATAAATCTAGGGCAATGCTCTCTTGTGAGATGGATACTAACATGCCTTCATGAGACACTGAGCAGAGAGAATAGCTCGCAGGATGCTAACATGTCTTCATGAGACACTGAGCAGAGAGAATAGCTCGCAGGATACTCACATGTCTTCATGAGATACTGAGCAGAGAGAATAGTTTGCAGGATACTCAAATCTTCATCAGACACTGAGCAGAGAGAATAGCTCGCAAGATACTCACATGTCTTTATTAGACACTGAGCAGAGAGAATAGCTTGCAGGATACTCACATGTCTTCATGAGACTCCAAGAAGAGAGAATAGCTTGCAGGGTACTCACATGTCTTCATGAGTTACCGAGCAGAAAGAAAAGCTCGCAGGAGACTAACATGTGAAATGAGAGGTTTTGTTTATAGGAATTGGAGAAGTCATAATTAATCTCAATCGCTATATGAAGTTAAACTCTCAGTAAGGTCAGACCCTAACCTCACCTATGATCTACTGGATGCAGAAAGCAGTTTATACACATGTATCCCAACTGCCCCACATTACTTTGCATGGGACAGTCCTGATTTGTGGAGGTTTTCCTGCTTTTCCTAGCAGAGGTAGAGCTTGGTGAGACTGCAGGATTTGGGAACTATGAGTACAGCATACTGCTCATGCACAAACTCGTGCTCAGTCGGCTTGACCTGTTACAACCCCAGAAATTAAATACATGCAAATTAAACTAAAACTAACCAAGAACAAAGTGTAGGCCAGGAGGAGTTAAGGTAAGATATATTCAGGTAGCTGATCATACAGCTGTACGCGTGGAATGAGAAGTAGGAGGAGTTAATGTCAGATCTATTCAGGTAGCTGATCATACAGCTGTATGCGTGGAATGAGAAGTAGGAGGAGTTAATGTCAGATCTATTCAGGTAGCTGATCATACAGCTGTATGCATGGAATGAGAAGTAGGAGGAGTTAATGTCAGATCTATTCAGGTAGCCGATCATACAGCTGTATGCGTGGAATGAGAATTAGGAGGAGTTAATGTCAGATCTATTCAGGTAGCCGATCATACAGCTGTATGCGTGGAATGAGAAGTAGGAGGAGTTAATGTCAGATCTATTCAGGTAGCTGATCATACAGCTGTACGCGTGGAATGAGAAGTAGGAGGAGTTAATGTCAGATCTATTCAGGTAGCTGATCATACAGCTGTATGCGTGGAATGAGAATTAGGAGGAGTTAATGTCAGATCTGTTTAGGTAGCTGATCATACAGCTGTATGCGTGGAATGAGAAGTAGGAGGAGTTAGGGTCAGATCTATTTAGGTAGCTGATCATACAGCTGTATGCATGGAATGAGAAGTAGGAGGAGTTACTGTCAGATCTGTTCAGGTAGCTGATCATACAGCTGTATGCGTGGAATGAGAAGTAGGAGGAGTTAGGGTCAGATCTATTCAGGTAGCTGATCATACAGCTGTATGCATGGAATGAGTAGTAGGAGGAGTTATGGTCAGATCTTTTCAGGTAGCTGATCATTCAGCTGTATGCGTGGAATGAGAAGTAGGAGGAGTTAATGTCAGATCTATTCAGGTAGCTGATCATACAGCTGTATGCATGGAATGAGTAGTAGGAGGAGTTATGGTCAGATCTTTTCAGGTAGCTGATCATTCAGCTGTATGCGTGGAATGAGAAGTAGGAGGAGTTAATGTCAGATCTATTCAGGTAACTGATCATACAGCTGTATGTGTGGAAGGAGAAGTAGGAGGAGTTAATGTCAGATCTATTCAGGTAGCCGATCATACAGCTGTATGCGTGGAATGAGAAGGAGGAGGAGTTAATGTCAGATCTATTCAGGTAGCTGATCATACAGCTGTACGCGTGGAATGAGAAGTAGGAGGAGTTAATGTCAGATCTATTCAGGTAGCCGATCATACAGCTGTATGCGTGGAATGAGAAGGAGGAGGAGTTAATGTCAGATCTATTCAGGTAGCTGATCATACAGCTGTACGCGTGGAATGAGAAGTAGGAGGAGTTAATGTCAGATCTATTCAGGTAGCCGATCATACAGCTGTATGCGTGGAATGAGAAGGAGGAGGAGTTAATGTCAGATCTATTCAGGTAGCTGATCATACAGCTGTACGCGTGGAATGAGAAGTAGGAGGAGTTAATGTCAGATCTATTCAGTTAGCTGATCATACAGCTGTATGCGTGGAATGAGAAGTAGGAGGAGTTAATGTCAGATCTATTCAGGTAGCCGATCATACAGCTGTACGCGTGGAATGAGAAGTAGGAGGAGTTAATGTCAGATCTATTCAGGTAGCCGATCATACAGCTGTACGCGTGGAATGAGAAGTAGGAGGAGTTAATGTCAGATCTATTCAGGTAGCCGATCATACAGCTGTACGCGTGGAATGAGAAGTAGGAGGAGTTAATGTCAGAACTATTCAGGTAGCCGATCATACAGCTGTACGCGTGGAATGAGAAGTAGGAGGAGTTAATGTCAGATCTATTCAGGTAGCCGATCATACAGCTGTGCGCGTGGAATGAGAAGTAGGAGGAGTTAATGTCAGATCTATTCAGGTAGCCGATCATACAGCTGTATGCGTGGAATGAGAATTAGGAGGAGTTAATGTCAGATCTATTCAGGTAGCCGATCATACAGCTGTATGCGTGGAATGAGAAGTAGGAGGAGTTAATGTCAGATCTATTCAGGTAGCTGATCATACAGCTGTACGCGTGGAATGAGAAGTAGGAGGAGTTAATGTCAGATCTATTCAGGTAGCTGATCATACAGCTGTATGCGTGGAATGAGAATTAGGAGGAGTTAATGTCAGATCTATTTAGGTAGCTGATCATACAGCTGTATGCGTGGAATGAGAAGTAGGAGGAGTTAGGGTCAGATCTATTCAGGTAGCTGATCATACAGCTGTATGCATGGAATGAGTAGTAGGAGGAGTTATGGTCAGATCTTTTCAGGTAGCTGATCATTCAGCTGTATGCGTGGAATGAGAAGTAGGAGGAGTTAATGTCAGATCTATTCAGGTAACTGATCATACAGCTGTATGTGTGGAAGGAGAAGTAGGAGGAGTTAATGTCAGATCTATTCAGGTAGCCGATCATACAGCTGTATGCGTGGAATGAGAAGGAGGAGGAGTTAATGTCAGATCTATTCAGGTAGCTGATCATACAGCTGTACGCGTGGAATGAGAAGTAGGAGGAGTTAATGTCAGATCTATTCAGGTAGCCGATCATACAGCTGTATGCGTGGAATGAGAAGGAGGAGGAGTTAATGTCAGATCTATTCAGGTAGCTGATCATACAGCTGTACGCGTGGAATGAGAAGTAGGAGGAGTTAATGTCAGATCTATTCAGTTAGCTGATCATACAGCTGTATGCGTGGAATGAGAAGTAGGAGGAGTTAATGTCAGATCTATTCAGGTAGCCGATCATACAGCTGTACGCGTGGAATGAGAAGTAGGAGGAGTTAATGTCAGATCTATTCAGGTAGCCGATCATACAGCTGTACGCGTGGAATGAGAAGTAGGAGGAGTTAATGTCAGATCTATTCAGGTAGCCGATCATACAGCTGTACGCGTGGAATAAGAAGTAGGAGGAGTTAATGTCAGAACTATTCAGGTAGCCGATCATACAGCTGTACGCGTGGAATGAGAAGTAGGAGGAGTTAATGTCAGATCTATTCAGGTAGCCGATCATACAGCTGTGCGCGTGGAATGAGAAGTAGGAGGAGTTAATGTCAGATCTATTCAGGTAGCCGATCATACAGCTGTGCGCGTGGAATGAGAAGTAGGAGGAGTTAATGTCAGATCTATTCAGGTAGCCGATCATACAGCTGTACGCGTGGAAGGAGAAGTAGGAGGAGTTAATGTCAGATCTATTCAGGTAGCTGATCATACAGCTGTATGTGTGGAATGAGAAGTAGGAGGAGTTAATGTCAGATCTATTCAGGTAGCCGATCATACAGCTGTACGCATGGAATGAGAAGTAGGAGGAGTTAATGTCAGATCTATTCAGGTAGCTGATTATACAGCTGTATGCATGGAATGAGAAGTAGGAGGAGTTAATGTCAGACCTATTCAGGTAGCCGATCATACAGCTGTACGTGTGGAATGAGAAGTAGGAGGAGTTAATGTCAGATCTATTCAGTTAGCTGATCATACAGCTGTACGCGTGGAATGAGAAGTAGGAGGAGTTAATGTCAGATATATTCAGGTAGCTGATCATACAGCTGTATGCATGGAATGAGAAGTAGGAGGAGTTAAGGTCAGATCTATTCAGGTAGCTGATCATACAGCTGTATGCGTGGAATGAGAAGTAGGAGGAGTTAAGGTCAGATCTATTCAGGTTAATAGCTAGAAAACTGTAGCATTTCAGAACGTGTGACTGAGAGCAATAACTGTACAACTAATAAAACAGTGGGAATCTAGTTTTCTTGTAGACTTTAAGGAAATCAGTCATCTCCAGTGCAGAGGCCGAGCCGTGACTATATCAAATAAGGTTAAATCCTTATGAAATACAAAAGATTATGCTTATTGAAACATATTTCCAGCAACTCATAAGAACTAGTAACGAAACAGAGTGCAATAAAGAAATAATCCCTTATTCCCAAGGAGTATATTGTAAGCTGAACCACAAAATACATTACCTGCAAATTCTTCTCAATGCCATTTTGCCGGCCACATAAAATTGTTAATGTAGTTTAGTTTTCTTCGAAACCAACAGGCTGCTACTTATCAAGTCGATGCCTGGGATAATCATCGTAATAATTCCTATTTCAGGACAAATAAATGTGATTAAAGAATTGATCATAAAATATATTCAGCTGATCGATATGAGCACAAGAGAGTCCCCGAGAGCCCAGTGCAATGATTAACCGAGTCTATTACTAAACATGTTCCCGCTGAGGCAAACGCTGCTGGTTCAAGTTTCCAAGAGCAGGAAAGTCAGAGAAATGATAGCGATCAATCCACTGAACTCCAGATCGGCGCAATGCGTAATCTTTCAATATTGAAACACGCCGCGGTCAATGTTGCATTCATCAATCTCTGCTGTTAGATTTCTTATTTTTTGCATGCACAAATATACCCCATGCAGTCTCATGTTATTAGCTAACTTTTTTGCGTGGTGCTTTGCCGTATCATATCTCCCAACATGTCAAATGCCCAGAGAGGGACGCTTTTATTTGTGTGGGAGTGGCGGTGGGGTGGGGCTTGATTTTCCAAAACTTTCTAGACAATTGGTAACTATTTATTTAATTTTATGTCATTTAGAATAAGACTTAAGTATTTTATTTACACACGTGCAAAAAAAAAAAAAACATTTCTGCAGTTTAAACTCGCTTTCTTGTGAATTGTATTGCACTACAGTTTTACAAATCAAATAATCTGAGCTCTCCACAAAAGCATACCTCCCAACTGTCCTGGTTTTTATGGGAGAGTCCAGAATTCTGGAGGCAATCCTGTTGAACAACTCAACTCTACTTTTTGTCCCGTTTTGTGGGACAGAGGTAAAGTTTGGCAGGACAGTGGGGACAACAATCCCGCTGTGAAGATGGAGGTCTCCAGTCTCTGGGGCCAAGTATACGGGCCACGGAGGAGCTGACACTTGACCCAAACTCCACCCCCGACATCCAGATTTGGGCGTTAGGGAAAAGAGGGACAATAGAGTAGGAAAGAGGGGATTTGGGGGAAATTGGCAGGTATACATCTGCACTATGCATGCTTTTTCTGCAGCATGTGGATCACATACAGTATGTGTCTCTGCAGGGCCGGCGCTACCGTAAGGCAGCACAGGCGGCTGCCTTAGGGCGCACCAATGGGGGGGGCGGGAAAATCGCCCGCTCCCCCAGACCCCAGTACTTACCTCCATGCCGCTGTTCATGTCCGTGGCTGAGAGGGAAGCGCTGTGAGCTCCCCTCAGGCCGTGCGCATTCAATAAAGTGTGTTGAAACTTTTTTTTTCAACACACTTTATTGAATGCGCACGGCCTGAGGGGAGCGCACAGCGCTTCCCTCTCAGCCACGGACATGAACAGCGGCATGGAGGTAAGTACTGGGGTCTGGGTAAGGGGGGAGGAGGGAGGTTTAACGAGCATCTGACTGGCACAATATTACTGGGCTCCGAGTGGCATAATATTCCTGGGCATCTGACTGGCATAATATTACTGGGCATCTGAATGGCATAATATTCCTGGGCTTTGACTGGCATAATATTCCTGGGCATCTGACTGGCATAATGTTACTGGGCATCTGACTGGCATAATATTACTGGGCTCTGACTGGCATAATATTCCTGGGCATCTGACTGGCATAATATTACTGGCCTCTGACTGGCATAATATTCCTGGGCATCTGACTGGCACAATATTACTGGCCTCTGACTGGCATAATATTCCTGGGCATCTGACTGGCATAATATTACTGGGCTCTGACTGGCATAATATTCCTGGGCATCTGACTGGCATAATATTACTGGGCTCTGACTGGCATAATATTACTGGACTGTGACTGGCATAATATTACTGGGCTCTGACTGGCATAATATTACTGGACTGTGACTGGCATATTATTCCTGGGCACTGACTGGCATAATATTACTGGACTGGCATAATATTACTGGGCTCTGACTGGCATAATATTCCTGGGCATCTGAATGGCATAATTTTCCTGGGCATCTGACTGGCATAATATTCTTGGGCTCTGACTGGCATAATTCTCTTGGGCTCTGACTGACTGGCATAATATTCCTGGGCATCTGAATGGCATAATATTCCTGGGCATCTGACTGGCACACTATTCCTGGGCTCTGACTGGCATAATGTTCCTGGGCATCTGAATGGCATAATATTCCTGGGCATCTGAATGGCATAATATTCCTGGGCATCTGAATGGCATATTCCTGGGCATCTGAATGGCATAATATTCCTGGGTATCTGAATGGCATAATATTCCTGGGCATCTGACTGGCATAATATTACTGGGCTCTGACTGGCATAATATTCCTGGGCATCTGACTGGCACACTATTCCTGGGCTCTGACTGGCATAATATTACTGGGCTCTGACTGGCATAATGTTCCTGGGCATCTGACTGGCATAATATTCCTGGGCATCTGAATGGCATAATATTCCTGGGCATCTGAATGGCATATTCCTGGGCATCTGACTGGCATAGTATTACTGGGCTCTGACTGGCATAATATTCCTGGGCATCTGACTGGCACACTATTCCTGGGCTCTGACTGGCATAATATTACTGGGCTCTGACTGGCATAATGTTCCTGGGCATCTAACTGGCATAATATTCCTGGGCATCTGAATGGCATAATATTCCTGGGCTCTCACTGGCATAATATTACTGGGCTCTGACTGGCATAATATTCCCATTGAAATACTGGTAAGTTTGTTGATTTAACTTTACTTCATTTTTAATATTGTATTTGTTCCCATTTTGTTTCTTCACTTCAAAATAAGATATATGCTGTGTGCATAGGAATTTGTTCATAGTTTTTGTTTTTACTATAGTCCGGCCCTCCAACGGTCTGAGGGACAGTGAACTGGCCCCCTGTTTAAAAAGTTTAAGGACCCCTGGGCTAAATACTGGCATATTGAGTGGCAAAATAGTGTGTCTCAGGTTATGTGTGAATTGGTGTAACTGTGTGTGTGTAAGTGGTAAGGGTGTCTGTGTGTGTGACTGCAAGGGTGTCTTTGTGTTTAAGGGTTTCAATGTGTGACACATTTAGAGCATGCGAGTTGAATATTTAGATGTATTTATTTTCTACACTATACATTATTCATATATATATATATAATGTAAGGAGGCTTAATGGTGTGGGAGGCGTGGCGGATCAGAGCAGGGGGGCACCAAAATGCACCTTCGCCTGTGTAGACGAAAATCCTTGCACCGGTCCTGTGTCTCTGGGAACATGGCTGATATCAGCCTCTACGCAGACTGTGCATATTGCATGCTCTTTCCCTTTTCAAAAATGACAAGGGAAGCATTGGATATGTGCATTTGAAAAAACTGAGATAGCCAAGGATTTACAGCCCCATGCCAAACAAACATTTATTTATATTTTTAGAACCTTTGAGAAGCTTTGTACACCAAATGATGGGTTCACGGGAGCTGATTTGAAATAAGTATTCAATTTCACTTAAAGGGACTGTATCACCAAAAACATTACTTTGTAATTTGCATACCAAGATTCAAGACAATGTCATAATCAGGTGACATTTTGTCTCTCAATTTATGCACACACAGGATATTTTTATACTTCTGCTGTGTTTCTGTTTAGCTGTAATTTTCCTCTTTCTCATTTACTTTCCCCACACACATATAATATACTGTTTTTTTACACCACAAAATAGGATTTCTTTAGAAACCATCTGTCCATCGGAGTGAGAGCGGTGACACTTACCCTCAATCTCCCATGCTCTGCTCTAATTTGCAAATGTTTGGTAGGTATGATATTGTGATTGCAAAGCAAAAAAAAAAAATCATAGAAAGTTAGTCTGTGTATAATTTTTTTTTTTTCAGTGGGAAAATGTGCATATCATTCCTATATCAGTCAGAGATTTAAATAAAAAGCTAACCAAGGTAGACCACATAACAGCAAAAATATAAAAAAAATAAAATCCCCGCTAGATCTAAAAAAAAAATGTTCTGACCTTGGATCTCAGGTTACTTTTCCTGGTGTTTTCAGGGCTAAGAAATAAATTGATAGCAGAAAGTCTAGTGGTCCCATTGTGTTTGTTTGTGATTAAATGGAACATGATTTTTCCTCTGTCTGATAATTAGAATTACCTGCTACATAAATGGATCTTTATTTTTTCTGTCCCTTGGTTCTAAGAGAGGAGGGGGGGGGGGGGGGGAAATCCATCCTTCTTATATGTGTTGACCTTTTAATTGAAAGAGCATGTTTTGTTTTAAATAGGCACTTTCATACTTGTAATTTTTGATTTCCCCGAAGGCGAGGAACCATATCCCCCCCCCCCCCTTGTGTATCTTAAAGTAGGCCATAGGTCCTATAATTCAGGGCAGTGATGTCTGGGGGTCTTATAAGGAAAAGATGGGGGGAGGGGGGGGGGGTTGGAACGGTTAGCAAGCCATCCTTTGTATTCCAAGTATTATTCCTTCTATTAATCTCTCATGGTACATCTATTTCTTCTTTAGTAACTGGAGATTACAATTCAATTAGTCACCAGGTTAGAGTTGAAGGAATTCATGCTGTGATATTTCAGGAGATAATTAAGGGAATAAAAAAAAAAAAAAAAAATAGCCAAGATGCGTAAAGAGAAATACGATCTCTATCCGAGTATATCGAGTACATTGGATGAACTTATTAAAGCAGATAAACCTATAGGAGAAAAAATTTTTACTATTCACAAAGATAACTGATAGATATTAGGAATGCAGAAAAAATATTACAATTACTGGTAATGTAGACTTTTAACTCAATATAAAAAAAAAAAAATATATATATATATATACACATTTTGACCGGAACAAAACCCTTTGTAAATTTTCAGTGTGTACAGTCCAAAAAATATATAGTGAAAATGAAAGACCAACATACATTTTAGGGGAAGTTCTGGCTAGCTTATTTTTTGTATGTTGGGTGTGTGTTTATTATATGCACTAATTTTTATTTTAAAACATGTTTCAGTTCTCCTGTAGTTTTCATTGAGAATCATTTCTACGGGGCTTTTAAATTCAGTGACATTCCAATAAGGAGGAGCTTGGGAGAGAGGCGGGGCTTCTAAATTCAGTGACATTCCAATAAGGAGGAGCTTGGGAGAGAGGCGGGGCTTCTAAATTCAGTGACATTCCAATAAGGAGGAGCTTGGGAGAGAGGCGGGGCTTCTAAATTCAATGACATTCCAATAAGGAGGGGCCTTGGAAAGATAGGTGGGGCTTCTAAATTCAATGACATTCCAATAAGGAGGGGCCTTGGAGAGAGAGGAGGGGCTTCTAAATTCAGTGACATTCCAATAAGGAGGAGCTTGGGAGAGAGGCGGGGCTTCTAAATTCAGTGACATTCCAATAAGGAGGGGCCTTGGAGAGACAAGCAGGACTGTGACTCGGTTACACTTTATTTGCAGTTGTTTTAGATAATTGTCTAAAAGTGTTGAGAAAAATGTTGAAAAAAAACTCTCTAAAATCAGGTTTGTGGACATTCTGTCACACTGCACCAACACTCTGGAACTCTCTGAGATCAGGTCCCCATGCATTTCACCATGCTGCTCGCACAATCTGGAGCGCTCTGAAATCAGGCCCCCATGCATTTCACCATGCTGCTCACACTCTCTGGAACTCTCTGAGCTCAGGCCCCCATTCATTTCACCATGCTGCTCACATACTCTGGAACTCTCTGAGCTCAGGCCCCCATGCATTTCACCATGCTGCTCACATACTCAAACTCTCTGAGATCAGGCTCCCAGGCATTTCACCATGCTGCTCCCACACTCAAACTCTCTGAGATCAGGCTCCCATGCATTTCACCATGCTGCTCACACACTTTGGAACTCTCTGAGATCAGGCTCCCATGCATTTCACCATGCTGCTCACACACTTTGGAACTCTCTGAGATCAGGCTCCCATGCATTTCACCATGCTACTCACACACTCTGGAACTCTCTGAGATCAGGCTCCCATGCATTCCACCATGCTGCTCACACACTTTGGAACTCTCTGAGATCAGGCCCCCATGCATTTCACCATGCTGCTCACATACTCTGGAACTCTCTGAGATCAGGCTCCCATGCATTTCACCATGCTGCTCACACACTTTGGAACTCTCTGAGATCAGGCCCCCATGCATTCCACCATGCTGCTTACACACTTTGGAACTCTCTGAGATCAGGCCCCCATGCATTTCACCATGCTGCTCCCACACTCAAACTCTCTGAGATCAGGCCCCCATGCATTTCACCATGCTGCTCCCACACTCTGGAACTCTCTGAGATCATGCTCCCATGCATTTCACCATGCTGCTCCCACACTCAAACTCTCTGAGATCACTTTCCCACCTGAGATCAGTATATGTATAACACCTGGCATGGTACACCAGGTATCATACATATTCTTATTTAAACACAAGTGGTTAACCCCTAAATCATGGACAGTAGAGGGTCCTTGAGGATAGGTTTAAGAAGCACTGATTTTTTTAAAACAAAAATAAATTCTTAACTGTTGCTTTAATATCTTATTTTCACCCTCTTTCTTCTTAATAGCTGAATTTTTCTCCTCTACAACAACAACAAAAAAAAACTGTACAAAGTTCTGTTCTTTGAATTTCATCCCGGCGGCACTTAGCAAACACTTTGATCTAATGAGAATATTATAGCTGAATTCTCTATATACCAAAGGCATTGAATCAAAATTTAAATGGCACCTTATTATATTAAATACCTTTGCGAAAACAATAATGTGATATGAAATTTAGGGGGAGTGTATTTCCCAATGCCGCTCGGACTGTAAATTTGATTTGAGATTTCGAAACGCTCTCCGGATGAATCGGAGTTGGGTTAAATTAGCCAAAGAATAACAATTTGTAAAATAATCTTGATTACTCAGGAACTGGAAATATATCCTTTCACTTTTCCAAAGCCGGAAGGGGGCGAAATCAACGGCAGAAAGGGAACCTCGGTAAATAAACAGGAATGCAAGGCCATTATCATACTTGTTCCACCTAGTACCTGTCAAATGCTTGCCGCTAACTGCTCTATAATAATTTTTTTTTTTTTTTTTAAATGGTGTTTTTGTATATATGTCATAAGGATCCGCTCAATAAAGAGAAAATTGAGATGGGAATTTTCAAACTTAAGGCCAAAGTAGACGAGTTGGAAACATTCTCCCGTTCAGGGAATTTTCTCGAACTTAGCTACTTTGAGATCCCATCTCAGTTCCTTGCAATTCTCACTTTATTGAGCAGATATTTTAATTTATGTTGTGAGATAAGGGAAACTTTACAGATACATGAGGCTTTACTCTGTGCTCTGCCTCTCAGCTGAGACAGCCGAGTTCACCCCCCTCCCCCCCGCTCGTCTTCTTGGAAGGGGGGGGTCTCTTATTTTACATTGGCCTAACTAGGTCCCCTTTGCTGATCCCATGTAAAAACAAGGGTCTCTCTCTGCGCTAGATAGAGATAAACCATGTGTGGTTTATCTTGGTTTTGTGCTGCCTTAGGCAGACAAAATTTGGGCACCCCCCCCACCCACGTTGCACACCTACGACATGCCCCATCACCCATGTTGCACCCCCATGACATGCCCCATATTCTGCCCCATCACCCACATTGCACACACATTGAATGACCAATCAACCCCATTACATGTCACCATCACCCCCATTACATACTCCCACCTCGTCCCTTACATGCCCCCATCACCCCGATTAATTGGAAGGAGCTAACGCTTGCTGAACAGTGAGGGAGGGAGCTAAAATATTTGAAGTACCAGAAGTGCTTTACCCTCTGGCAAAGTGCTGCCCTAGGTGAGTGCCTTGTTTGCCTTGTGGAAGATACACTACTGGATGTACTATCAAAAGTGCTATGGTGTCTACAATCCTGACCCAGGAGTCTAAAGTATATGTCTACTGTTCAGAGCAAAGAGAGCACTATAAAGTACTTTATTTGTATTAATTTCAATTTAAATGTCTACACTTGAAACATACTGATCATTTTTCATTATGATTAACCCCTTCATGACACATGGTGCTTGTGCCCCACAAGACGCAAGCACCAATACGCCAATTTTTGTTTTTGGCCACTGATCACAAGGTGATCACAAGGTGATTGGTAGCCAGGAACAGAATGGCAGTGACCCGATTATGGTCTTAATAGACCCTGTGGGTCCCTGCCGAAAAATTGCAAGACCTGCCAACGTCACTTGTGACATCACGGGTGATTGCCAAAACCCAGAAATTCGGGCACAGCATCATTTAGTAAAAATGTAACTGGTGTTCGCTTTGTAGCATCGGCTACACTTTTTCTGTCAGGCCGAGCCCACTCAAAGTGACCTCATCTGACAGCGAGTTCATCGCGGGGAGCTGTTAATCGCTGGACGTTCTATGTCATCTTTTGGGACCAGAAAAATAGGACGGCATAGAACGTCCTAGCGTCACAAAGGGGTTAAGTTATGTTTTAGTACATTCCGAATTCAATTTGTTTTGGCTCACTGTTGATCATTTTGCACATAAAAATAGAGCCTCCAGCTATCAAAAGATTACAAAAATTATGTTGCCCTATTGGAAAAAAAATAAATAAATTATATATATATATATACGGGTGAATAAATCTCACTTCCCAAATTCTGGCTCCTCTTACATCTTAATATGCTCAGTTTAGGGCAGGTCTGCCAAGAAGCTTGACTGTTAATTACAAAGATGCCCTCTGGTTATCTAGGGCCCTGGGAGGATTATCTGCAGTTTGTAACAAGATAAAACTCCTATTATTTGCTGGCTTTTTTCTTTTCTGTATTTATTCTCCTTTGCACTGGCTGGTATTTAAAGCATATGGCGTGCGAGATAGTAAAAACAGACCTGCAGGGCTCAGCCATGGGTGGAGATGCCCACAACCTCTCCTGGGCAATGTTTTGCTGGATGGAAATTACAATTTTCCTATTACCTGTGAGCAACTTTCATACATATTTGCCTGCCGTTTATCTGAGTACTTTGCTTTGTCTGTTGGATTTAAACATTAATGATGTTATTCTATTGAGTACATTTGGTAAAACACTGATGTGCCTACACTGGGTGTGATAAAGGACTTTGAAGGTGCCTACAATCAGAGATATGAGCATCTGTCTGCCTTACGTACCCTTCATGGTAACTCTAAAATTAAAAAAAAGCCACATAACAGGGTTTACCTAATACTACCTGGTCCTGGTCTAATGTGCTGGAACAAACAACTTACCTATGAATCTTCAGCATGTTCTGTGCCCCTTCTTCTACTACAGTGCTGGCATCTTGCCCAAAGCTCTAGCCCTAAGTGAGTTCTTAGTCATAGTCAGCCTATGCTTGTTTGATAAAGCGTCTGGAATTAAAACAATTGAACCAGACAGTATGTGTCTACTGATTATCATTTGATACCAGCATGACCTTCCTGGGGAGTACCGTATTTATTGCCACTATCTGGATTATTATGCTGTTGGGATGCCGCTGACCTTTAGGAACACGTGGTACGTGTATACGGTCTCTAAATGACAGTCTCAGGGAATCAGGAGCTTCTGATTTGGCTTTTACCCACTTTCCTTTGTTTCCATATCACACTAGTTTTCTGCACTTTTCTCTATAATAAACACTACACTGATTGCTTCTGGGAAAAACCTACAGCAAGGCATGTAGGAAAGATTCCTATGTTCCCTTATATTAGGTATCTTTATTTTTCCGCAAATCTACCTATGAACCAGCTATTGACCTCTACATACTCGGGGGCTTATATATAAGAAAAAACATAGATTTTTGGCTATCCAACATGCGACAGTCACCCCAAAAACATTTTGGATTTGGGTAGGAGAGCGGCATTTTTGGCATTTCACATCTATATTCTAAAAAGGAGATTTGAAAGCCAAATGTTTACATTTTTCCCTGGCCCCGTAATTAGAAAAAACACCCGACGCCCTGACCCCCCCCCTGGGTCTGGGAACTTATGGGCATTCCCATCTCCATTAAAATACATGTCTTCCAGGGCAAGTAGCCATGAACCCCCCAATTTTCTAAAATGGGAGCATAGACGGGGGAGCATAAACGTCTACGGGGATGATAGTGGTACCATTTCGGTTAGACATATTTTGGGTGCATTCAATTTCGGCAGGTGTCACTGTGTAATAGGCTGTGATGTCTGAATTGTAGACCTATTCAATGGCAAATCACTCTCTCACACACACACACACATGCAGTATGTCACTCTCACGCACACACACAGTATGTCACTCTCACGCGCACACACACAGTATGTCACTCTTACATACACATACAGTATGTCACTCTCACATACACATACAGTATGTCACTCTCACACACACACACAGTATGTCACACTCACACACACACACAGTATGTCTCACACACACTAAGTCACTCTCTCACACACACACAGTATGTCACTCTCTCTCTCTCACACACACACACACACAGTATGTCACTCTCACGCACACACACAGTATGTCACTCTCACGCACACACACAGTATGTCACTCTCACGCGCACACACACAGTATGTCACTCTCACACACACAGTATGTCTCACACACACTAAGTCACTCTCTCACACACACACACAGTATGTCACTCTCTCTCTCTCACACACACACACACACACACACAGTATGTCACTCTTCAGCAAAGGGGGAATTTGGTCTTAATACTGGGGGGGGGGGGGAAATGACACATATCTCTAGCCATGTGCAACCAATATACGAGGATGGTACTTTACATAATGTTCCCCCTGGCTTCCTGTGTGGGGTACATGGACACAGCTGTGGTTAGCGTATGTGCTTGCGCATTCCCCTGTATCTTTAGTACTCTCTGCCGTGGCTCTGTATGCCCACCTTATCACATCAGCAGCACAGCTCAGGAATGAATTCTGTCGGCACAGCCTCGATTCTGCGGCTGATAAGGCGGAGGGGAGCGGGTTGTAATGCAGCAAGGGGAAATTGATTTGCTCATTCCGAATACCAATGGAATCTTTCACTAACATTGACTTTCAAATTAATGCCGACAATGTTCCCTTTTAGGCAAGACCCATAATCCAATTTTGTGCTCAGCGTTGGCCAATTTCTTATTCCTTTATTTTATTTTGTGTTATCAGAGGGAGGAGGGGGGCACGGAGGAGCACTGTCACCCCGAGGCATCATCCAGCCAACGTAAAAGCAAATTTAGCATTCGCAATGTGGTCAAAATCCAATCTTCCATGCTTGGTATATTGTGGTCTTGTAAATGCTCTAGAGGGGATCACTTAACCTTTGTGGTGCCTCAGAGATGAGAATCACGCTGTTCTCTGCATTTCTTTTAGAATACACAGATGCCATTCTTTTGTATATCATGTTAGGCAGATAGAGAGCCATAGGTGTGTTTATATAGGGTTTCCTGCCAATAACACACAATATGGTTATGACATGAGTGTTAACCAGGAGTGATTCTAAGTTTTTGGTAAGAAAAAATAAAAAAGTGTGAGTTTTGGTAACTGTGAGCATTAACAACTGATTGGGGCCATTATCATCTATTTGCCTGCTCTATGTAATGTGCCCCATTCAGTTAATTGCTTATATGTTAAAGTCATACATGCTATGTTTGCTTATATGTTAGTGCCATACATGTTTTGATTGCTTATATGTTAGTGCCATAAATGTTTTGATTGCTTATATGTTAGTGCCATATATTCTTTGTTTGCATATATCTTGGTGTCATGCATGCGTTTTTTACTTATATGTTAGTGTTATGCATGCTTTGTTTGCTTATATGTTAGTGCCATTCATGCTTTGTTTGCTTATATGTTAGTGCCATTCATGCTTTGTTTGCTTATATGTTAGTGTAATGCATGCTTTGTTTGCTTATATGTTAGTGTCATGCATGCTTTTTTTGCTTATATATTAGTGCCATACATGCTTTGTTTGCTTATATGTTAGCATCATGCATGCTTTGTTTGCTTATATTTTAGTGTCATGCATGCTTTGTTTGCTTATTAGTTAGAGTCATGCATGCTTTGTTTGCTTACATGTTAGTGCCATACATGCTTTGTTTGCTTATATGTTAGTGTCATGCATGCTTTGTTTGCTTATATGCTAGTGTCATGCATGCTTTGTTTGCTTATATGCTAGTGTCATGCATGCTTTGTTTGCTTATATGTTAGTGTCATGATTGCTTTGTTTGCTTATATGTTAGTGCCATACATGCTTTGTTTGCTTACATGTTAGTGCCATACATGCTTTGTTTGCTTATATGTTAGTGCCATGCATGCTTTGTTTGCTTATATGCTAGTGTCATGCATGCTTTTTTTGCTTATATATTAGTGCCATACATGCTTTGTTTGCTTATATGTTAGCATCATGCATGCTTTGTTTGCTTATATTTTAGTGTCATGCATGCTTTGTTTGCTTATTAGTTAGAGTCATGCATGCTTTGTTTGCTTACATGTTAGTGCCATACATGCTTTGTTTGCTTATATGTTAGTGTCATGCATGCTTTGTTTGCTTATATGCTAGTGTCATGCATGCTTTGTTTGCTTATTTGCTAGTGTCATGCATGCTTTGTTTGCTTAAATGTTAGTGTCATGATTGCTTTGTTTGCTTATATGTTAGTGCCATACATGCTTTGTTTGCTTACATGTTAGTGCCACACATGCTTTGTTTGCTTATATGTTAGTGCCATGCATGCTTTGTTTGCTTATATGCTAGTGTCATGCATGCTTTGTTTGCTTATATGTTAGTGTCATGCATGCTTTGTTTGCTTATATGCTAGTGTCATTAATGCTTCGTTTGCTTATATAATGCGTTTTTTGCTCATATGTTACTGTCATACATGCATTATTTGCTTATATGGCAATGTCATACATGCATTATTTGCTCATATGTTAGTGTCCTACATGTGTTATTTGCTTTTACGGAAGTGCCCAAAAATGTGGGACTGCCCCCTGAAAACAGGAACTGTTGGCAATCATGTGTTTCCATGGCAATACCTTTTTCTAAAGTGATGATTGCATTATGCCTTGTTATATCTCTTCATTGGTCAGGCAGCAGAATGAAACCTCACTGCTTATTTAAAGCAAATCTGTCACCGGAACGTTTTTTCCTTACTTAAATCAGTTTATCCGAATATTATCAGCAGATTAATCTTGGTTTCCTCTAACCAAGCTAATGTGATTTTATCTGTAATTACTATCAGAATACAATATAATTACTTTCTGTACGGAGGCAGACACATTGGAATAACGGAATCAGTAACTTACTAAGCTCAACATTCCGTTACGAAGCAAGGAGGGCATGATGCAATATCCCCACCCATGCCCAAAGGAAAAGGACAGGAAGCATTGAATTGAGGGAAGGAGTTATTGAGCAAGAGGAATGGGTATTAAAAAGATTGCTGCGGGGGTAGGGTTGCCACCTTTTCTTCAGAAAAATACCGGCCTTGGTACTGTGTCCATAGACTTAACATTGGCCTGATGCCAATTTTTTACCGTCCTGCCAGTAAAATACCGGCCAGGTGGCAACCCTAAGCGGGGGAGGGATCTGAGAAGGGATGCAGAGGGGAAGCAAATACTAGATGATTTTTTTTTTAAGAATGAACATAGGTGCTAAGGTAAGAGAGGGATGCTCAGGTAGAAGACTGTACTGAACTTGGTTGGGGGCTTATGATAACATGGTACAAGGAGGTGCTACAGGTGCTGTGAAAAAGAAAGAGGAAAGGATGCTCATGTGGTTAGGGGAGGAAGTCCGCAGATAAAAGCTCGCCCACGAAGGCCACATCCATATCAGTGAGACAGTATGCAGACCAGCCAAGCATTCACAGAAGCTGGATTTGAAAGTCCTATTTGGCATTGATTCTGCTGCTTGAGAGGCAATGTGGGACCCTGCAAGGAATTCAGATCCTTGCAGCATGAAGTGCTCTGCAGAGCTGTACACACACACACACACACACACACACACACAGACACACACACACACACACACTGCACCGCCAAATTTCCCTGGGCCCGTCAAAGAAATGTTTGTCATTGCAGTCAGCTCTAATCTCCTTGCCCCCCACCCCCTCCCCCGCTTACACTATTTCCTTTTTGCCTGTGACTAGCAGGTTTGCCAGGGGAAAGATTAATCGCTTGGGTGGTAACAAGTAAAAAGCATCTTCAATTAATATTCATTTCGGATTAAGAAGGTGTATTTTTTTTTTTCTCTCCCCCCTTCTCTCTGTCGCATAACTAAAGCAAGGATTTCTAATCTGCATGCGACCAGACAAAGCATGGGACTTAGATTGGGCTTGTTTGTATTAGAAAAGCAACAACCGCCTTAGGATTCACTGATATCCCCGGCCCTAAATCCATTAGCTCTCTCTGCCAGCAGATGACATACACATGGATGGCAAATACTAGGGAATGGTGACTGGACACAAACCTTGTGTAATGTGCAGCTGCCAGCATGCATTATAGAGATCACACCCAGCAAAGATACATAACAGATCTGCCAACGTACTGGCACAAGGTCCCAGTGGAAATTTAAGGTTATTTTTAGGGTTCATTTTAGGGTTAGGAGCAACTATTAGGTTTAGCGCAAGGGTTAGTATTAGGTTTTAGTTTTATGTTTATGAGCTAATTTTAGGTTTAGTAGAAGGGTTAGTGTTAGGGGTTAGTTTTAGGGTTAGGAGCTACTTTTAGGCTTGGTACGAGGCTTACTATTTGGGTTAGGTACCGAAATAGAGTCCCCATTCATAAGAATAGGGACTCTATTTCGGTTTATAGAAAGCCAATAGCATTACATGTATTCCATAAACCGAAAGTCTATAAACCGAAAGACATTCGGTTTATAGACTTTCGGTTTATGGAATACATGTAATGCTATTGGCTTTCTATAAACCGAAATAGAGTCCCCATTCATAAGAATGGGTCAATTGACCTATTCGAATGAATGGGGACACTCTTGACCTATTCGTATGAATGGGGACACTCTTACCCACATTTTACTTCATTTTGCAGCCCTCTAGCCTTTTCCAGGACTTTTTTAGAGGCATTTTAGTGGCCAAAAGTTCACGTCCCCTTTGACTTCAATGGGGTTCGGGGTCAAGTTCGAGCACGGACCTGGACATTTTTTCAAAGTTCGCCCGAACCTGCTGTACCCGAACATCCAGGTGTCCGCTCAACTCTATCCTTGACCGTTGCATGTCTCATAGTCACAAATTTCAGAGCCAGGTTTGCAGATTGTGCAACCCATTTAGTCCAAAATGCTGCAGAAGTGTACCTAATATTGCACAGGGAATCCCCGCCATTCCATGCGTGCAAAATATGTCTATATGTATAAAAAAAAAAGTGCAATCACTGTTACACACTAGGATTGCATCAATTCCTTTTTTTTTTTCATATACTTATTTTATTTGTTCAGGGTTATACATTTCACCATATTTTAGAAGGAAATGACATTTTTTATTGGGGGTCAATAGTAACAAATTCGGAATCAGATAAGTCATTATGATATGTTATAGGGCTATTTTTTTTTTTTTAAATAGCTTATGTGAAATTGTGAAAAGAGAAAGCCACTCCCACAGCGTCTCTAAGACTATCCCCATGGACAAGAAATATAATCTCCCTGTAACAGCATTTTTCTACAAATGATAGCCATAAATACTATAACATAGAATATCTTCCCAAACTCAGTGCGAATAAAACCCCCCAGCTTTTATTGACTCAAAAAAATATGTCACAAAACCTAATAAAAAAAAGTGTTGTTTCACTTATTTAAAAGAATTCTACACTTAGTGTAACTTGTTTTGTTTAAATGCTGTTATTTTTGTTTCATTTAGCAATGCCTCGGTTATTTTATAATAGATTTTTTGTGAGGGGACAGACATTACCAGACATGAAGATTCCAAGAGAGTATAGGACTACTTTAAATACTTTATAAAATACTTTATAAAAACACATTGAGTCCTAGATTCTTTTAGAAAATAAATTCCTGTTTGATAATGTCAAATTATAAAATAACACATCTATTGCTAAAAAAAACCCTCCTTGATCTTAATATATATATATATATATATATATATATATATATATATATATATATATCGAAAGGCAAATAGATCTCAACATGTATAGCTTGAAGGAAAGTATAATAGAAAACATAGATATCGAGGACCTGAACAGTAATTGAGGGGAGGCTTTTTAAAAGGCGATCAATAGACTATAGAGGGTCATGTTTAAAAAGAACACAAGAACATATTACTTTGCTGGCAAAGATGGTGGATGCATGGAATATCCTTCCAGCAGAAGTGGCAGAGGTTAATACAAGTGATGAATTTAAGCAGGATTCTCATCTACCAATACACTTGTAGTCTATACGAGTCATTTTACCTATTTGCTTATACACTTATATACATAAGGAATATTTGTCACAAATCTTTTACTTTTACACTATTAAGGGCAAATGGGGGGAAACAAAATTGGGATATTTTAATTTAGAATATATATATATATATATTGGCTATTGAGGCTTTTTCCAGATAAAGATATGACTTGTGGCTAGAAGACATTGTACACAACGCACATTTCACTAATGGATTGGAGGAGATAGAAAATGTCAATTTGCCTCTAATTCAAACATTGTTGAATCGTAGAAAAGCATAGACTACAAGGAGGGCAACAGACGAGATGGATTTATTCTCAGACCGAGAAGAGATCAAAAGTAAATGAGATCATTGGCAAAATGAGATGGATCTAAGTTGGTTGGGTGCCTTGTTAGTACAATATTACAGGTGACCAAGTTAGCTATTTCGATTCAGTGGTGAGAGAAGGGGACTGCAAAAGAATAGCTTTTTTTTTACTTTATGAACATTTCTTCAAGGACTATTATAAGGATTTGTAATGTAAGATTTTACTGTGTTTTTATTGCTTTTCATTAAAATAGTTACATTTGCATTTCTGTTTTCTCTTCCCATGTGAAATATTCCTGGAGCTGTCTGACAGAATACACCTGGTTTACCCGAGCTCCCTTATGCCTTTTTTTCCTGAGCAGATTACTGCTCAGGTATATGTGAGTGTACATTTTATACACCTTCCGTACTTTAATAATTTATAATACCTGAGAGATTACGTCCCATTGAAAAGGGTAACAACTTAGAGTACTAAGTGTTGGTTCCAGCTGCACAGGTTCACTTTACTTCGTTTGTCACCTCCATCCAGAAGGCAATCCTCTATTCACATGGTAATTACAGATTGCACAAGATAACTAGATGGAAAATAATATACTACCAGTTAGATTGTTATAAATAGATTTATATAATTACATTTTCCCATTAAGGACCTGATTAAATGATACTAAAGAAAAAAAAGTCATTAGTGCATATTAAAGAAAATGCTTTGTTTTATATACTTTTGTTATTAGGTTTGTTTTCATTTTTGCAATGTTTAACTTCAAGACTGATTGTTAGCAGACTATCTCCTGGGTGCCAATTATCCCACTCAGTCAGACCAAAGAAATGCGTGGGGATGGCAAATATCATCATGTTTACATATATGAGGAGCCCCTTTGCACTTCTGGGGAGACACATTGGGACTTAATCGGCATGGGTGTGGGGGCACATGCAGTGGTGAATTTGGTATTTGTGCTGCCCTGGGCCTGAATAAACTCACGCACCCACCTCTTCATTTGCTCCATACCGTCCTGCCCATGCTGTTGCTCTTTATTTTCACCTCATGCTCTTTAGGCTCCACCTCTGGGATATCTGTCCCCAAACAGCTTGCTTGTGCCATCTCTATCCCCAAACAGCTTGCTTGTGCCACCTCTGTCCCCAAACAGCTTGTTTGTGCCATGTCCCTCACCTATCCCTCCTCCCCACAGTATGCCCCTGATGTTATCCCAATAGTTTCCATGGTGGGTATCTGGGAGGGCTGTCCCCTGTGAAATGCAGACCCAGGACAAAATACATCACTGGGCACATGTAAATATTACCCTCATTATTTTCAGTGAAGCATATCATTCATTCTGAATGTGCAAATGTGCACATAAGTATGCATAGTTGAACTAACTTAAAGGATCACTCCAGTAAGAAAATACGTTTTTGGACTTTTGTGACATTATAGAAACATAGAAACATAGAATGTGTCGGCAGATAAGAACCATTCGGTCCATCTAGTCTGCCCAATTTTTTTTTGAGTACTTTTATTAGTCCCCCGTTCCCGGTCTTATAGCTAGGATAGCCTTGTGTCTATACCACGCATGCTTAAAATCCTTGACTGTGTTTACCATTATAAGATCTGTATGTAAAACGTTGCTCCCTGGAGATGCCTGGTACTCCCACCAGTGGTTTCAAATAGAGTTAAATGTTGATGTTGTATATGTTCAAGATATCAGTGGTGTCTATGCATCAAACAACTGTTGTGCCCCCCAATCACTGCTCTCAATTGCTCCCCCAGAAAGACAGTTCCCACATGCTCAGTGCAAGAGGGCCCAGTTCAAATGCACTGATCCTCTTACAATGCAAATACATGTATGTAGATGAAGGTTAAGGCAGGAAACTTTGAAAGATACTCACATGGATTCCCTGCATGCATTCTTATTAAAAAAAATAAAAAAAATAAAAACTTTACAAGTTACACACTACTCGATGCATCAAAGTTAGCTTTATGCCTGCAGGGTCCCTTTAAGTCCCTTTGCAGCATGCTTCACCAAAGAAGAAAAATCAAGTCAAAGTAGTGGACCTTTATTTTCAAAAAAGGCTTATGTTATCTGTATTTGCAATTAAATCACAATGGGAGAATAAAAAAAGTCTTGACAGTGTATTTTTAAAATTCCTTAAAACTTAGAAAACCATACCAATAAATCTTAGAGCTGCTACATTAAATCTCAGCTTTAAAGCAGTCTGTTCATAGCGTGCTTATCAATTATTTAATATCAAGTCATACCGAGACTGTGTCAAAGCAATGAAAGCTCGGAATCCTGGCATGATTCAGCTGGTTCAAGAGTCGATGGAAAATAGCGTGGAGACCATGAAGATTGCATGTGAACGCAATACGACCGCGAGTTAATGGATGCAGAAAATGGAAAACCCAAGTGGCATTCTATACATTATCATTCTAGACAAGGACTTATTGATCCCACCATAGTCTACATGAACACATAATATAACTGGCATTAAAAATAAACCATTGCATGGCCATCGTTACACACATGGATAGGCAAAGTGTCCTTACATGGACACCAGGGTCCGTGACAAGGTCTGTGCCATTATTCCCCTGAATTATGATGTGATGATGTGACTCAGGTAGGGATGATAACTACCTGGGTCAGGCCAGGCCAACACCATTTTCCCCATTCCCATGGAGTCAACATAATAGCCCTGAAAAAGCCCACTGGACACTCCATCTTTGGTCATCGGAAAGTATCTGGGTCTAGTATCAGTGGTCACCAGATAAAGAAAATATCCAGAAGATGGGTAGACTAGATGGGTCAAGCGGTTTTACCTGTTATCACAATCCATTATTCCATTTATCCGACTATATTATTTAATTACTTAAGTCTACTGACTCTTAATCATAAGGCACTTTATTTACAGCTCACCATAAAAAATTACAGAGAGAAAGGATACTGGGCCTATATTAGTACAGTACAGCTGTATTAGTTCAAAATAATTTTTTGTTTTAATTTCTGGGCCTCTAAGCTGGCAAGGAATTCCCCCTTTTGTTCAGCTTTGGCCACACTCCGATATTTAGCCCAATTGATACTTGTATATTGATAGACCATGAATTCAAATCACATCCAAGGTCAAATAACCAAATCCGGAAACGAATGACATTATCAGCGGAATTATTCAAGAAAAATCCCTTATGGACCCTATCAAGATAACTCTTAAAATAAAGGAAAACACATTATCTATAACCATTTATTGTAGTTGTAAAAAAAAACAAAAAAAAAACCCAGATCATGTGGCTTCCTCTAAGTTGACTGGCCCGTGTGGGAATTTCCTAGTCATTACATCGATAATTTCATCGTTTTTTTTTTTTTTTTTTTCGTATTCGTTCTGCTGACCTTGGATGTTTATTCCGGTATATTGTCGACGTAATGTTCTGGTAGTCAATGTTCCTTACTAATCACCTGTAGTTAAGATATGAACAGCTTTACTACATAAACCCTAATTATTTCCCATATACATTGATGTTCCGAGGCATAAGATTTCCAACGTACCCCTCAGGGTCCTGTACATAACATGTGCTGCCAAAAGCCTGTTGTAATATATTGTTAAATTGTCCCGTTGCTCCCTATTTCAGTATACGACAAGTTTCCAGGGTTTTTTTTCCGTAGTGCCAGGGATACAAAGAGTAAAGTATCATTGGGGACCTATATTATAAATAATGTTTCATCAAATATATGTCTGTCGCCTTCAACATAAACTATGCCATTGTAGAGACAGAACTACACAATAAAGTGCTTTATTACCAATACAAAATGTATCCTTTAAAACGACTCAGTCACCTACACATTGTTTAAACTGTGTAGAGAATTTAAAAAAAAGGATTACATCGTATCTATACATTGTGTGAGCAGATTTGCAAGCAACTGAATAACTTGTGTTTGTGGTGTCTCTTAAATATGACATCATTTGTGGAATGATAAGCAAATACACTACTTTACCTTAGAAACTGTGTATTTTGCATACAAAGCCTCAATTAAGAGACATGGGGGGGGGCATGTATTTAAATACTGGCACGATCGGCTTGTGTGCCAATGTGTAAAGCAGACTCCCGACAAATGTTTTGAGTATGCGTTATCTACGTCAAATGCCTAGATTTAGGTTGCGTTGGCACAGCCTATGTTTAAATAAAAATGGGTGAGAGGATGGGGGCAGATGTTTGTACACTGTGAGCCAGTGTTACGAATTCGAGACGCACAACTTTATTTCTGCAATTAAAGACAAGTACTGTGCCAGAAAAATAATTTCTGACTCGGTCTTATATAATTTTAATATATATTTATGCACACACCATTTAAAAAGACTGCTGGATTGTGTCAACTATCTCCAAGGAATAGAACAAAAACGGCACGCCTCACATGGTAAAAATAAAAGTGATAAGTATTGAATATTAGGATTTTATTCACCATTCGGTGTCACCGGTGCCTTGGTGCAGAATAAATGTCCCTTGCGCGTTTCGTGCTGAATCATAGGCATGCCCTTGCTGCAACCATTAAGATCTTGAAGGAAGCTATCTTTGGCAAAACGTGTCAGGTCATCTGTACTCTACAATCTGAAAGTGCAATATGCCTTTTTTTTTTCTTTTTCTGGCTTTATAATTTCTTCTGTCTATACACGCACATATACAATACAAATAAATCAAATACTGATTGGAAAGCCAGGATTAGATAATTTAGATCAGATGAAATGCACTGTTGATACATTGTAGATATAATAATAATAATAATAATATTGTTGTATTATAATTCATTAAATAAAACATGGCTTTAATATACACTGATCAGCCATAAAATTATGACCACTGACAGGTGGCAAGCCGGTGGAGGCAGTGTGATGCTTTGGGCAATGTTCTACTGGGAAACCTTGGGTCCTGCCATTCATGTGGATGTTACTTTGACATGTACCACCTACCTAAGCATTGTTACAGACCATGTTCTCCCTTTCATGGAAACGGTATTCCCTGATGGCATTGGCCTCTTTAAGCAGGATAATGCTCCCTGCCACAAAGCAAGAATGGTTCAGGAATGGTTTGAGGAACACAACAGCGAGTTCAAGGTGTTGACTTGGCCTCCAAATTCCCCAGATCCCAATCCAATCGAGCATCTGTGGGATGTTCTGGACAAACAAGTCCAATTCATAGAGGCCCCACCTCGCAACTTACAGGACTTAAAGGGCCTTGTGCCTATCCCACGCATGCTTAAAATCCTTGACTGTGTTTACCTCTAGCACTTCCACTGAAAGGCTATTCCATGCATGCACTACCCTCTCAGTAAAGTAATACTTCCTGATATTACTTTTAAATCATTGCCCCTTTCATTTAAGACTATGTCCTCTAGTTGTGGTAGTTTTTCTTCTTTTAAATATACTCTCTTCCTTTACTGTGTTGATTCCCTTTATGTATATAAATGTTTCTATCATATCCCTCCTGTTACGTCTTTCCTCCAAGCTATACATGTTAAGATGCTTTAACCTTTTACTGGTAAGTTTTATCCTTCAACCCATGAACCAGTTTTGTTGCTCTTTTCTGAACTCTCTCCAAAGAATCAATATCCTTCTGGAGATACGGTCTCCAGTACTGCGTACAATACTCCAAGTGAGGTCTCACCAGTGCTCTGTACAATACTCCAAGTGAGGTCTCACCAGTGCTCTGTACAATACTCCAAGTGAGGTCTCACCAGTGCCCTGTACAATACTCCAAGTGAGGTCTGATCAGTGCTCTGTACAATACTCCAAGTGAGGTCTCACCAGTGCCCTGTACAATACTCCAAGTCAGGTCTCACCAGTGCTCTGTACAATACTCCAAGTGAGGTCTCACCAGTGCCCTGTACAATACTCCAATTGAGGTCTGATCAGTGCTCTGTACAATACTCCAAGTGAGGTCTCACCAGTGCCCTGTACAATACTCCAAGTCAGGTCTCACCAGTGCCCTGTACAATACTTCAAGTGAGGTCTCACCAGTGCCCTGTACAATACTCCAAGTCAGGTCTCACCAGTGCCCTGTACATTACTCCAAGTGAGGTCTCACCAGTGCTCTGTACAATGGCATGAGCAATTCCCTCTTTCTACTGCTCCTGTTTATGACATCGCCTGTGGCTTGATATGCAAATTAACTACCTTTAATATAAATGTTTAATTTGCATATCAAGCCACGGGTGATGTCATAAACAGGATGCATTTAAAACACTATTTTTCTTATTTTTTTTTACTTTTCTTAATTTTTGCCAAAACAATGTTTAGATTTTTAATTATGTTTTTTTAATTCTCTATAGTAACAGTCTTAACATTATTTAGGTGATACAGTTTACCCTTTAAAGGATCTGCTGCTAACGTCTTGGTTACCCCAGCACACCTTCAGAGGTCTAGTGGAGTCCATGCCTCGATGGGTCAGGGCTATTGTGGTGGCAAAAAAGGATCTACACAATATTAGTCAGGCGGTCATACTATTATAGCTAATCTGTGTATATTAAATTAATTCACTGATAGAGTTGAGCAGACACCTGGATGTTCGGGTTCGACGGGTTTGGCCGAACTTCGGAAAAAAGTCCGGGTTCGTTGTTGAACTTGACCCCGAACCCCATTGAAGTCAATGGGGACCCGAACTTTTGGCCACTGATATGCCTCTAAAAAAGTCCTGGAAAGGGCTAGAGGGCTGCAAAATTAAGTAAAATGTGGGTGAGTGTCCCCATTCATATGAATAGGTCAATTGACCTATTCGTATGAATGGGGACTCTATTTCGGTTTATAGAAAGCCAATAGCCATGTAATGCTATCGGCTTTCTATAAACCGAAATAGAGTCCCCATTCATAAGAATTTCATATGAATGGGGACTCTAGTTTGGTTTATAGAAAGCTAATAGTATTACATGTATTCCATAAGCCGAAAGTCTATAAACCGAACAACATTCGGTTTATAGACTTTCTGTTTATAGAATACATGTAATGCTATTGCTATTCTATAAACCGAAAGTCTATAAACCGAATGTCGTTCGGTTTATAGACTTTCGGCTTATGGAATACATGTAATACTATTGGCTTTCTATAAACCGAAATAGAGTCCACATTCATAAGAATTTCTTATGAATGGGGACTCTATTTCGGTTTATAGAAAGCCAATAACATTACATACAATGTAATCGCCGAACCCCGAACTCCAACACGGACATACAGTGAATTGTCCGTGTTCGGGTCCGGGGTCCAAAAACAGTAAAGTTCGGTACGAACCCGAACAGTGCGGTTCGGGTTCGCTCAACACTATTCACTGATAAAAAATTTCTGTAACCTGTGCTTATTACACATGTTATTCTTAGACGAGAAAAGAGAAAATTAGTCTCTTTTGGTATTTGTTCCGTCGGAGACCAGACTGTTTCCAGACTCCCCCTGAATCACTATTATGTTACCAGCAGTTTTCAGGTTTACATTGTACAACATTTCTCCAGTCAATTGTGTATGTTATTGAGTGCAAGACAAATATATTATGACAGGAACTGCTGGAGGCATCTAACCTTAATGTGTAACAGAGTCAACATCAGTTCATATATTATATTTTATATGCAATCAGTCTTAGAGCCTCAAAATCAGTGTTAGTGATTTAGTAGTAGACTTGGCTTTCTTGGCTCAGGATTTCTTCATTACATGGACTTCATCATCTAATCACAGTGAATGCAGAAAAACTAAAAATGCTGAAAAATAATCTATACACTGTGTTAGAATAATTGCATGCTGTGAATTAGAGCATAAAATGGTTGGAACTGCAACAAATGTCTAAATTAGGAGAAATACATGTTTTAGATGTGTCTGTAGAGTCTCCTGCTTATGTCATCACCTGTGGCCTGGTTTGCAAATTAAACATTTCCCATTGAAAAGCAGCTCATTTGCATACCGTGCCACAGGTGATGTCATAAGCAGGAATTCTCCTAATTTAGGCATTCGCTTGCAGTTTTGATAACACAATGTATAGATCATTTTCAATCATTTATTATGTTCTACATGCACAGTAAAAAAAATATTCAGGTGATACAGCCCCTTTTTTCAATGTGTCTTTTGGATTCTGCTGATTATGACATCACGAAGGGCAGGCCATAGGGGTGTGCAACCTGTGCGATCGCACAGGGCGCAACACCCCAGGGGGCCCCCGCCCGGCCAACCAAAAAAAGTAAAAAAAAAAAAAAAAAAAGTTTGCCGGTGGAGGGGGCGGAGATCACCGGGTGAGAAGTGTAGCTCCGCCCCCTACCCTGCTTCACGGGGAGCCGCGGGCAGCATGCGAATGTGCTGCTCACGCTCCCCATGCTCAGTGATAATGCAGGGTATCGGATTGGGGAGCGCGAGCAGAACATTCTCAAGCTGCCCGCGGCTCCCCGTCAGGGTGGGGGCGGAGGTTCACCTCTCATTGGTGAGCTCCGTCCCCTCACAGACAGAAAAGAACAAGGGGAGGGTGGAAAGAGAGAACAGGGGAGTAGGGAGGGGGAGAAAAATTAATTCAGGGAGTCAATAAATTCCATTTTAAAGTTGTTTTTTGCTCAAGCCCTTCTCCCTTGTGAAAACTGTACATGGGAAAAGGAATTAAAAAAAATAAAAGCCTGTGGATTCGTAGTGAATTCTTTTTACTCACTTTAAAAGGGGCTTTGTTTACTGAAACACTAAGCAGAGAGTCACACAGACATCTGCTGAAAAATAAGTTCCATGATGTGACCTTCCAGCACGAGTGGGGTGTCGGGGAGGGGGGCAGACAAACTCCTCTGTAGTTAACATCTAAAAGATTAGAATATTAGTCCCTAAAATAATATTAAATATTAATATCAATGTATTACACCCTAGATGGAATATGAATGCATACTATATAAACATTGTTCATTCCCAATGAATGAAAATGACAAAGGATGCCGATTGGCTTGTCAATGGAGCAAAATAATATTTTTTTTACTAAAACAGCGGAGATTTGCAAAATTCCATCTTCAATCTTTTCTAAGTAAGCTACATTTTTTTCATTGTGCACATCATAAAACATGCATTTTAAAGTTCTTTATGAATGTAGTCTATTTTGGTGACCTTCAACAGATCCGTCACATTCTTCCTTGGGAAATGTAACTGTAAATAATATGTGGATAGTGTGGGGGGGAAAAAAAGGAAAAATGGGAAATAATGTTTGACTGCCATCAGCGTTCAAACATTACCGGGGATTGCCCCCATCTGAGTTGACTGCTGTGCAAGAGGGATTAAAATGATGCAATGTGCCCTCTATACCAAGAGAAAAATCATGGGAGAATTTTTTTTTTTTTGGTGATCTTTAACGAAGGTTTATTACACAACTACTGAATATATTGACAATATTGTCAGCAGTGGGAAAAAGCAGTTTGTAAAGTGTGATATGATGATGCAAAGAGAATTTTTGATGACAAGTCCACTTTAAACCACTCAAAGCTCATAGATTTGAACTGGATATATTTTTTTCTCTCTTTCTCTTTTACATCTGCAGATCAGGGACAGACTTGTACTTAACTGTGATGAGACAGAAAATTGTGCTGACGCTCCACCAGAAATCAGAGAAAGTGAGAAGAAGCATCTCGTCAAGACAGCATGGGGCCCGGCAAAGCAAGCTGAGGCCACCAGCCATCAGTAACGAGATGTGGAGAGAGAGGGGAAAAAAGGGCCTTAATACAGAAGCCGCTCAATAATTAATCAAAGCTGGAACTCTTCTTAATGAAGGCAAGGGCGGTGAGGAGGACGGGGGAGACAGAAATCCCAAACTCTAGCTTTTTCTACTCTTGACGAGACGGAATAAGCTGAAGTGTCAAGCAGATATTTGTTGCGGGTTAATACGCTCTGTAGCCATTTATTTTATAAATATGTTAGTTCTTTATAGCAGCCAACTGTTGCGCCAATATTACTAGCCTATATGGGCTGAAAGGGAAGTGGGGGTTGGCCCAAAAATGTGCTGAGAGAGTGCCGCAAAAAGGGAAAAAACTGGGCACTCCTGCCCTGAAAAAGGACATGATCACTCATGAAAATAGGCAGAAATGACCTTCTTTCCCCCTCAATGGGGAATGGTTTCACCCAGAGGTGTGGCTAGCTCTTTAATTAAACTCTTCAATTAAAATAGATAAATATCACAAATATAAACATAACACAGATATAATTAACCATAACGTTTTGCCGTAGAGAGTAATAACTAGCTAATAATTGTTGCGCCCAAACAGTTCCCTCAAAAAAAAAAAAAAATATATATATATATATATCGCAATTATCAAACGTACATATGCAGTGTAGCAAGTAGTAGATTTAAATAGTACCCCATCTTGTAAAAAAGAAAGTGCTTCTAACTAGTAACCATAAAACACCTTTTAAAAATATAGCAAACAAGTATAACAGTAAAAAAATACACACCCTAATTACATAGTTTGACCTGGCCAGGTACTAAGGTACAAAACAAGCAAGCAGATGCCATACGTGATGTGTTTCGGTACTTCCTCAGGAGATTGACGTCTGGATTTCCCCACATTCGGCAAAGACGAAAGAGGTGTGTTTTATAAAGTCCAGCGATAAGACACCCATTTTCCTGTTTGTATTTCAAAATAGGGGGATGTATCTGAATTTTCGTTGATTCGACCAGTGGCTGCTGCCATTTGACAAGGCTGACCATTCGTTTTTTTGGAGATAGAGGCTGCAAACATGAGTTTATGAAGATCGTTTGCCTCTTTCTATTGAAAAAAAAAACCTGTTTTGGGGTATGGACTCTGTAAGTGTTTTTTCACGCGCAGGCCATTTTTATTGTTAAACTCTACTGCTCTATGTATGTTTCTTTGTACTTTTACCCCACTACCTTAGATTAAACAAGAAGTTTGTACGGAACATTATCTGCTTTGAAGCCTTTTTAACCTGGATATTTGTGATTACACCTAACACAAGTATCTTTCATTTATTCTAACAGTGTTCCAACACTCAGGAATTATAGCGCTGTATTTGTCCCATCATGTTTTATAATCAAATCATGCATTTCAAGTCACTAATGTACAAATAGAACACCGTCTTAAGTCAGGGCCAAAGGTTATCTTAATCATCTTAAGCAGATGGAGCTGATTTTTCTTTGACTTCTTCGCTGGCGTATACACCCTCGTCTGATCCACCGGGTCAGCGGGATCCATATCCATATCAGAAGATTATTAACAGCATCCTTTCCCGTCACATTCGCTAATTTTTTACTGCCAGCGTAAAAAAAAAAAAAAAAAATCAATATGGTGGATCGCATCCCAAGTAGCGTCAAACCCATTAAGTGGTACACGTCTGCATTTTTTTTTTTGTAAAATGTAGCGAGGTTCAACAGAGCCGCTTGTTTCATTCCTCCCAGAAATCGACCGTCGCTTTCAGTATATATGATGCAATAACACTCTGGGAATTCCTTTCTCCCAGTACGGATCTTATCTGTAGCTTAACTCGTTGTTTTGTTGATGTTTAATCAATTGCAATTTTCTAAAGCAATTTGCTCGGCTATAAAATATTGCATATTACAAAACTATAACTACAAGTGAAGCCAAAACGAGAAAATAAAGCATGTTTAGACATGTACTGGCTTTTAAAGTACACATCTAGTTTAAATGAAATGTGTTGGTTTTCAGAACCTTGAGCCCTTTGGTTACAAAGAAAGAGGCATTAACCAGTTAGTCTTCTAATAACAGGACAGTTGGAATCCAAAATAGATCATTTTAATAGTGGTAAATCGGTATAATAGAAACAGACAACACCCGGTGCTGTAACTCACCCTACGCGTTTTGTGCTTATTTGTAGAGCTTAGTCTCAGCCTATGATTCAGTGCTAGCGAGTTAAACCACCAGGATTTTTTTTGTATGCTGATTTATCACTATTAAAAGTATCTTTTTTGGATTACATCTGTCCTATTTTTGAAGATGGTTATTCCCTGCTTCTTTGTTACTATGATACGCAGTAGGCATGTAGTATAACTAGCGAGTATTGGATGCAGTGGCGTCCCGAGGAGGGGGGCGGGGGGGGGCGGCCCGCCCCGGGGTGCCACTTACTAGGGGGGTGCCACCGGTGCTGCCGGCACCCCCCGCGCTGCTTACCTTTTTTTTTTTTTTTTTTTCTCAGGCGGCCGAATCCCCTGGATGCGGCCGCCGGGTGAAAAAAAAAAAAAAAATCACAGCGACCGGATGTGACGATACGTCACATCCGGCGACTGTGTTTCCCTCCTCCGTGCAGGAGGGAAGAGAAGACTGCACGGAGGAGTCGTCCGTCCGGGAGAAGCAGCGATTTGGTAAGTGATGGGGGGGGGGGGGGGGGGGCTGGCACTATATTACTGGGCTCTGGCTGGCACTATATTACTGGGTTCTGACTGGCACACTATTACTGGGCACTGACTGGCACTATATTACTGGGCTCTGACTAGCACAAACAATAATACTGGCTCTGACTGGCACACTATTCCTGGTATCTGACTGGCACATTACTGGGTTCTGAGTGGCACTATATAACTGGGCTCTGACTGGCACACTATTACTGGGCTCTGAGTGGCACACTATTACTGGGCTCTGACTGGCACTATATTACTGGGTTCTGAGTGGCACTATATTACTGGGCTCTGAGTGGCACACTATTACTGGGCTCTGACTGGCACACTTACTGGGCTCTGAGTGGCACACTATTACTGGGCTCTGACTGGCACAATATTACTGGTATCTGACTGGCACAATATTACTGGTATCTGACTGGCACACTATTCCTGGTAACTATAATTGTACAATTTTCAAACATTGAAAAAATTGTGGGTGTTTTCTTGCATTTTTATTGTGGGGGGTGCCACACTCGGGGTCTGCCCCGGGTGCCAAATGCTCTAGGTACGCCCCTGATTGGATGTAGGCAGCAGATTACATACAGTGGGTGGCACTAATATGGTTATTATAACTGCCAACATTGACCATATTTTCAGGGACGTATGCTTCACATATTGTAGAAAGAACATACAAAGTGCAGCCCAGCAGGATGTAGTGTATATTAAATGGACAGTCTAGTCCCCAAACTCACTTTGGTGCAAGATGAAGATCACTGCTTCTATAGTGCACATGCTTTTATCCCAGTGTGATTTGATGCAGGCATTCTGAATAAATCACAATTTTAATATTTTGACTCAAGCCCTCCCCACTGCTCCTGGAATAGAATACATTGTGTTGACCTTGCTCTTGTACACAGTAGGAATTCTTAACAGTGCAACACATTGTCTGATGACATCACTAGAGAGACAGGAAATTCCATTTGCTTGAATTAAATTATTATCATTGGTTCCTGCAGCAAACAAAAAAAAGAGGAAAAATGGAAATGCCATGTCCAAAATGCCTTGGTATGCTGAGGCTTTAACATTTTCCTTTATTGCAATTAGAGGCCCCAGTCCAACCCCTGAAAAACAGCCCCATACCATTATCCCTCCTCCACCAAACGTTATAGTTGGCACAATACAGTTAGGCAGGTAACAGTCTCCCGGTCTCTGCAAACTCGTCCAAGATACTGCCAAACAGTGAAATGTGATTTATTACTCTACAGAACATGTTTCTGCTGCCCCAGAGTCCAGTGGTGGCATGCTTTATACAACTAAATCCGACGCTTGGCACTGTACTTTGTGATATGAGGCTTGCATGCAGCTGCTCCAGAGTCCAGTGGCGGCATGCTTTACACCACTCGATCCGATGCTTGGCATTGTACTTGGTGATGTGAGGCTTGCATGCAGCTGCTCCAGAGTCCAGTGGTGGCATGCTTTACACCACTCGATCCGATGCTTGGCATTGTACTTGGTGATGTGAGCATTGCATGCAGCTGCTCCAGAGTCCAGTGGCGGCGTGCTTTACACCACTCGATCCGATGCTTGGCATTGTACTTGGTTATGTGAGGTTTGCATGTAGCTGCTCCAGAGTCCAGTGGTGGCATGCTTTACACCACTCGATCCGACGCTTGGCATTGTACTTGGTGATGTGAGGCTTGCATGCAGCTGCTCCAGAGTCCAGTGGCGGCATGCTTTACACCACTCGATCCGATGCTTGGCATTGTACTTGGTGATGTGAGGCTTGCATGCAGCTGCTCCAGAGTCCAGTGGTGGCATGCTTTACACCACTCGATCCAATGCTTGGCATTGTACTTGGTGATGTGAGGCTTGCATGCAGCTGCTCCAGAGTCCAGTGGCGGCGTGCTTTACACCACTCGATCCGATGCTTGGCATTGTACTTGGTGATGTGAGGCTTGCATGCAGCTGCTCCAGAGTCCAGTGGTGGCATGCTTTATACCACTCGATCCGAGGCTTGGCATTGTACTTGGTGATGTGAGGCTTGCATGCAGCTGCGCCAGAGTCCAGTGGTGGCATGCTTTACACCACTCGATCCAACGCCTGGCATTGTACTTGGTGATGTGAGGCTGACATGCAGCTGCTCCAGAGTCCAGTGGCGGCGTGCTTTACACCACTCGATCCGATGCTTGGCATTGTACTTGGTGATGTGAGGCTTGCATGCAGCTGCTCCAGAGTCCAGTGGTGGCATGCTTTATACCACTCGATCCGAGGCTTGGCATTGTACTTGGTGATGTGAGGCTTGCATGCAGCTGCGCCAGAGTCCAGTGGTGGCATGCTTTACACCACTCGATCCAACGCCTGGCATTGTACTTGGTGATGTGAGGCTGACATGCAGCTGCTCCAGAGTCCAGTGGCGGCGTGCTTTACACCACTCGATCCGATGCTTGGCATTGTACTTGGTGATGTGAGGTTTGCATGTAGCTGCTCCAGAGTCCAGTGGTGGCATGCTTTACACCACTCGATCCGATGCTTGGCATTGTACTTGGTGATGTGAGGCTTGCATGCAGCTGCTCCAGAGTCCAGTGGTGGCATGCTTTACACCACTCGATCCAATGCTTGGCATTGTACTTGGTGATGTGAGGCTTGCATGCAGCTGCTCCAGAGTCCAGTGGCGGCGTGCTTTACACCACTCGATCCGATGCTTGGCATTGTACTTGGTGATGTGAGGCTTGCATGCAGCTGCTCCAGAGTCCAGTGGTGGCATGCTTTATACCACTCGATCCGAGGCTTGGCATTGTACTTGGTGATGTGAGGCTTGCATGCAGCTGCGCCAGAGTCCAGTGGTGGCATGCTTTACACCACTCGATCCAACGCCTGGCATTGTACTTGGTGATGTGAGGCTGACATGCAGCTGCTCCAGAGTCCAGTGGCAGCATGCTTTACACCACTCAATCCGACTCTTGGAATTGTACTTGGTGATGTGAGGATTGCATGCAGCTGCTCCAGAGTCCAGTGGTGGCATGCTTTACACCACTCGATCCGATGCTTGGCATTGTACTTGGTGATGTGAGGCTTGCATGCAGCTGCTCCAGAGTCCAGTGGCAGCATGCTTTACACCACTCAATCCGACTCTTGGCATTGTACTTGGTGATGTGAGGATTGCATGCAGCTGCTCCAGAGTCCAGTGGCGGCATGCTTTACACCACTCGATCCGATGCTTGGCATTGTACTTGGTGATGTGAGGCTTGCATGCAGCTGCTCCAGAGTCCAGTGGAGGCATGCTTTACACCACTCGATCCGATGCTTGGCATTGTACTTGGTGATGTGAGGCTTGCATGCAGCTGCTCCAGAGTCCAGTGGTGGCATGCTTTATACAACTAAATCCGATGCTTGGCATTGTACTTGGTGATGTGAGGCTTGCATGCAGCTGCTCCAGAGTCCAGTGGTTGCGTGATTTATACAACTAAATCCGATGCTTGGCAATGTACTTGGTGATGTGAGGCTTGCATGCAGCTGCTCCAGAGTCCAGTGGTGGCATGCTTTACACCACTCGATCCGATGCTTGGCATTGTACTTGGTGATGTGAGGCTTGCATGCAGCTGCTCCAGAGTCCAGTGGCGGCATGCTTTACATCACTCGATCCGATGCTTGGCATTGTACTTGGTGATGTGAGGCTTGCATGCAGCTGCTCCAGAGTCCAGTGGTGGCGTGCTTTACACCACTCGATCCGATGCTTGGCATTATACTTGATGATGTGAGGCTTGCATGCAGCTGCCCCAGAGTCCAGTGGTGGCATGCTTTACACCACTCGATCCGACGCTTGGCATGGTACTTGGTGATGTGAGGCTTGCATGCAGCTGCTCCAGAGTCCAGTGGTGGCGTGCTTTATACCACTCGATCTGCCGTTTGGCATTGTACTTGGTGATGTGAGGCTTGCATGCAGCTGCTCCAGAGTCCAGTGGCGGCATGCTTTACACCACTCAATCCGACGCTTGGCATTGCACTTGGTGATATGAGGCTTGCATGCAGCTGCTCCAGAGTCCAGTGGTGGCATGCTTTACACCACTCAATCCGACGCTTGGCATTGTACTTGGTGATGTGAGGCTTGCATGCAGCTGCTCCAGAGTCCAGTGGTGGCATGCTTTACACCACTCAATCCGACGCTTGGCATTGCACTTGGTGATATGAGGCTTGCATGCAGCTGCTCCAGAGTCCAGTGGCGGCGTGCTTTACACCACTCGATCCAATGCTTGGCATGGTACTTGGTGATGTGAGGCTTGCATGCAGCTGCTCCAGAGTCCAGTGGTGGCGTGCTTTACACCACTCGATCCGACGCTTGGCATTGTACTTGGTGATGTGAGGCTTGCATGCAGCTGCTCCAGAGTCCAGTGGTGGCGTGCTTTACACCACTCAATCCGACGCTTGGCATTGTACTTGGTGATATGAGGCTTGCATGCAGCTGCTCCAGAGTCCAGTGGTTGCGTGCTTTACACCACTCGATCCGACGCTTGGCATTGTACTTGGTGATATGAGGCTTGCATGCAGCTGCTCCAGAGTCCAGTGGCGGCGTGCTTTACACCACTCGATCCGACGCTTGGCATTGTACTTGGTGATATGAGGCTTGCATGCAGCTGCTCCAGAGTCCAGTGGTGGCATGCTTTACACAACTCAATCCGATGCTTGGCATTGTACTTGGTGATGTGAGGCTTGCATGCAGCTGCTCCAGAGTCCAGTGGCAGCATGCTTTATACCACTCAATCCGACGCTTGGCATTGTACTTGGTGATATGAGGCTTGCATGCAGCTGCTCCAGAGTCCAGTGGTGGCGTGCTTTACACCACTCGATCCGACGCTTGGCATTGTACTTGGTGATATGAGGCTTGCATGCAGCTGCTCCAGAGTCCAGTGGAGGCATGCTTTATACAACTCAATCCGATGCTTGGCATTGTACTTGGTGATGTGAGGCTTGCATGCAGCTGCTCCAGAGTCCAGTGGCAGCATGCTTTATACCACTCAATCCGACGCTTGGCATTGCACTTGGTGATATGAGGCTTGCATGCAGCTGCTCCAGAGTCCAGTGGTGGCGTGCTTTACACCACTTGATCCGACGCTTGGCACTGTACTTGGTGATATGAGGCTTGCATGCAGCTGCTCCAGAGTCCAGTGGTGGCGTGCTTTACACCACTTGATCCGACGCTTGGCATTGTACTTGGTGATGTGAGGCTTGCATGCAGCTGCTCCAGAGTCCAGTGGTGGCATGCTTTACACCACTCAATCCGACGCTTGGCATTGTACTTGGTGATGTGAGGCTTGCATGCAGCTGCTTAAGAGTCCAGTGGTGGCGTGCTTTACACCACTCAATCCGACGCTTGGCATTGTACTTGGTGATGTGAGGCTTGCATGCAGCTGCTCCAGAGTCCAGTGGCGGCGTGCTTTACACCACTCGATCTGATGCTTGGCATTGTACTTGGTGATGTGAGGCTTGCATGCAGCTGCTCCAGAGTCCAGTGGCGGCGTGCTTTACACCACTCGATCTGATGCTTGGCATTGTACTTGGTGATGTGAGGCTTGCATGCAGCTGCTCCAGAGTCCAGTGGTGGCGTGCTTTACACCACTCGATCTGATGCTTGGCATTGTACTTGGTGATGTGAGGCTTACATGCAGCTGCTTAAGAGTCCAGTGGTGGCGTGCTTTACACCACTCAATCCGACGCTTGGCATTGTACTTGGTGATGTGAGGCTTGCATGCAGCTGCTCCAGAGTCCAGTGGCGGCGTGCTTTACACCACTCAATCCGACGCTTGGCATTGTAGTTGGTGATGTGAGGCTTGCATGCAGCTTCTTAAGAGTCCAGTGGTGGGTGCTTTAAACCACTAGATCCGATGCTTGGCATTGTACTTGGTGATGTGAGGCTTGCATGCAGCTGCTCCAGAGTCCAGTGGCAGCGTGTTTTACACCACTCGATCCGATGCTTGGCATTGTACTTGGTGATGTGAGGTTTGCATGCAGTTGCTCCAGAGTCCAGTGGCGGGGTGCTTTACACCACTCGATCCGATGCTTGGCATTGTACTTGGTGATGTGAGGCTTGCATGCAGCTGCTCCAGAGTCCAGTGGTGGGTGCTTTACACCACTCGATCCGACGCTTGGCATTGTACTTTGTGATATGAAGTTTGCATGCAGCTGCTCCAGAGTCCAGTGGTGGCGTGCTTTACACCACTCGATCCGATGCTTGGCATTTGGTGATGTGAGGCTTGCATGCAGCTGCTCCAGAGTCCAGTGGTTGGTGCTTTACACCACTCGATCCGATGCTTGGCATTGTACTTGGTGATGTGAGGCTTGCATGCAGCTGCTCCAGAGTCCAGTGGTGGCATGCTTTACACCACTCGATCTGACGCTTGGCATTGTACTTGGTGATATGAAGTTTGCATGCAGCTGCTCCAGAGTCCAGTGGTGGCGTGCTTTACACCACTCGATCCGATGCTTGGCATTTGGTGATGTGAGGCTTGCATGCAGCTGCTCCAGAGTCCAGTGGTTGGTGCTTTACACCACTCGATCCGATGCTTGGCATTGTACTTGGTGATGTGAGGCTTGCATGCAGCTGCTCCAGAGTCCAGTGGTGGCATGCTTTACACCACTCGATCTGACGCTTGGCATTGTACTTGGTGATATGAAGTTTGCATGCAGCTGCTCCAGAGTCCAGTGGTGGCATGCTTTACACCACTCGATCCAATGCTTGGCATTATACTTGGTGAAGTGAGGCTTGCATTCAGCTGCTCGGCCATGAAAATCCATTCCATGAAGCTCCCGCTGCCCAGTTTTTGTGCTGATATTAATGTCAGTGGAAGCTTGGAATCTTCAGCTATAGAAACAGCAGAGCATTGGCTACTTTTACACACCATGCACCTCAGCGACCCCCGCTATGTGACATAACGTGGTCTCCTCAACTTATCTTCCAATAAGACCACTTACAGATGAAAGTGAAATATCCACAAAGAGGTAATTTCACAAATGGACTTATTACAAAGGTGGCAGCATCCTATCACAGTACCACGCCTGAATTCAAGAACAACCCATTTTTTTCACAAATCTTTATAAATGCAGACTGAAACACCTGAATGAAATCATTAAAATGCAGACTGAAACACCTGAGTTACATCTTTAAGATTCCTGTCCCAATATGTGTGTATCTACAGTTTATGTGAGCAATGTTATAAATGTTGAAATGTATGTAATACTGTTGTGGGCTTGAAAATGAGAGACCCTTCAATTTATATGAGTGGTCATGTGTCCTACAACCAGTTTACCAGGGGGCCATCATCTCAAATCATGTGTATCATGTGGATTACTTGCTTTATAATAATCCATGCAGCTCAGTCTCTCTCTGACCAGTGACTGAGCTATAATACAGATGGAGTTATTTACTAAATGTGATAAAAAATGTACCAACTTAACTATACATTGTTCAGGGACAAACCTTGTGAGTTTATCCTGTTAGTATACATCGTTACACACTGTCACTTTATAATAATTCATTATACAGGACCAACTCTGTTATTCTAGCAGGAGAAACTCACCAGACCCTATACAATGTATAGAATATATAGAAGAGCTCAGCTGGCCATGGATAATGCAGAGTTACATCGTTACACACTGTCACTTTATAATAATTCATTATACAGGACCAACTCTGTTCTTCTAGCAGGAGAAACTCACCAGACCCTGCACAATGTATAGAAGAATATATAGAAGAGCTCAGCTGGCCATGGATAATGCAGAGTTACATCTTTACACACTGTCACTTTATAACAATGCATTATACAGGACCAACTCTGTTCTTCTAGCAGGAGAAACTCACCAGGCCCTGCACAATGTATAGAAGAATATATAGAAGAGCTCAGCTGGCCATGGATAATGCAGAGTTCCATCTATACACACTGTCACTATATAACAATGCATTATACAGGGCCAACTCTGTTCTTCTAGCAGGAGAAACTCACCAGACCCTGCACAATGTATAGAACAATATATAGAAGAGCTCAGCTGGCCATGGATAATGCAGAGTAACATCTTTACACACTGTCACTTTATAACAATGCATTATACAGGGCCAACTCTGTTCTTCTAGCAGGAGAAACTCACCAGGTATCGTCCTGCACAATGTATAGTTAAGTTACTGAGATAAAATGTTCATCTCACCTCATCTCACCTTTTAGCGGATGGCTCCCTCATTAATTTTATTATGTCTTTCTTTTACGCTAATTAGCTCAACAGGAACGGCTGGATTGATAGCCATTTTCAAAAATAATAAACACAAATATTGGTAATTGAATGCATTCATCAACCAAATATATAATCACTAAAGCAAGCTTCCTAAATAATTCCATGTTGCACAGCAAAAAAAAAATGCAATTGTCTTTTAATCGAATTACACCATAAAAAATATATCATTTCCATCTAGATAAGCTTTTGAAATAATCCTCTCTGCAGTCATCAACGTACGTACACACAGAGAACGAGACAGATTTGGCTAAAGTCGAGAGCCTATAATAAATATCTATGACCTATAGGCTTGTTTGTTATAGGATAATGAACTGTTCAGGCAGCATTACTGCGGTGCTATGTAATCATTTAGAGGGAAATGCTTTGCAAAAAAAAAGAGGTGATAGAGCAGGGAGAAGTCATTAGAACCCCAGCCAGGCCGCACTGATCTATCTCCCGTCCTCTATCACTTTGCAGAAAGAGAGTCATTTGAGCAAGATCGCTTCTCGGTTTGGAATTTCACTATATGGGTTTAAGGGAAAAGGCAGGTAAGCACATCAACCTCATCTTTAGTCCTGTCAGTCTGGATGAAAGCCATGGCCGGCAGGAGGGCGCCGAAATCTTTCTGAAGTTAGGATTAGGTACGATAACAGGAGGAATGCCGAATTTAGCAAAGGCAGTTTTCATGTGCAAATGTGGCAAGCCCCTACTAAAAAGAAAATGACGTTCAATAGGGAATCTGCCTACACATCTGTGTAGGGTTTCAACTTCAAAAATGTCCTTTCGAATGGAAAAAGGTAATTTAGAAGGTGTATTTTTTTACTTGTAACGACACTCTGTCTGCACTGCTCCATCGTTTTTTTTTTTTTCCATGGCTTGTGCCTATTGGGGTTCTGTTTGAGAAGTCATTTGAGAAATTACAGGGACTGGTATCCTTGCCTGACGACAGGCTCAGGAGAACGTCTTGAGATACTTTGTGGAAAGAGAAAGAAGCCATAGAATGGTCCTTTAAGTACCATCGAAGGCAACAAAGAAACCTGATTTTTTTTTTTTTTTTTTTAAATTCTTTATTTTTAGACATTTTCAGTTTTTAATGACAGTTAACATGTGAGTGAGCTGCAAGCTCATATTTCATATGTAAAACATACTTCACAATAAATTGAAATAACAATGTTAAACATAGGATCGAAGAGTAGTGCGAAACAAGAATATTGCGAATCAACTTTGTGATCCAATAAAGATGAATCTCGGGGTACAGTCGGCTGATGTATGAATAAATAATGCAGTGACAAAAAGGCACCTTGTGTATAAGATAGCTACAGTATACTGTACCGCTATATATTGAAATATATTGAAATATTTGTATATAGGCTATATGCCAGGTGATATATATGATATGTAAGTATCAGGCGAGGACCTGAACAAAGACAAGCAACAAATAACAGATAGCGATATGGACGTGATGACAGTCCTTATGTAGCCAAAAACAAATACAACGAACGAACAAAAAGAGAGAGAGGAAAAAGAAAGAAAAAGAAAAAGGAGAGAAAGAGAGAAGAAAAAAAAAAAAAGAGAGGGGGAGGGGGTGAGAATGAGGTGAGGAGAAAAGCGGAAAAGAGGGGAAAAGGAGAAGGGAATGGTGTTTCTTGTAGTTAGTAGAGATCAGTGGGTAGGGATTTATTATCTCAGTTCTATTCCCGAGACCTTTGGGTGATCTCAGTGGGGGAAGGCAGCAATCCTGATTTTTTTAAAGTGTAGATGGTTTCTATATATGCATCATTTAGTGAAATGCAAATGAACTACGTTTGCAGTAAAACTTTGAGAAAAGTTAAAAAAGTTTTCTGAGATTTTATACATAACAGCGATTGCAGCATACATTTTAAGGTGTACTTTTGCTGGGTATTTTTTTTTTGGGGGGGTGTCACAAATCTCCTGTCTCGCATTGCACTGCTTACACTATTTTTATTCATCTTCGCCATTGTGTGCAATCTAGTCGCTGACTGTAACTCGCAGTTCCCATAGTGAGAAACCCTAACATGTATGAAATCAACGTATTAACTCATTTAATGGCACACATTTTATCGACCTCGGAATGATGGGGCCGAGTTGATCTCGCCAGGGATCAAACCTGCGACCCTGGAAATTCAACGGCATTGTGCATTACAGACCACAGCAGTCCAAGGACACAAGCAACACTATGCCAGTATACGATGTTCTGATGGTATCAGCATGCACCAGCAACTATTCAGCCATTAAAGGCAATGGAAGTAAATGGCAGGAATCATCTCTTTTTCCATCTTTTCATCGGGGTGATTGCAACTGCAGATATGCATGGGTGATGAAAGGATACCAACCTGGACTACAATAAATATAATTCACTCTCACATCCTTAATAATAAAGGCAAGACGTACTATAGTGTGAATCCATGTCTAACAGAAAAGGAAAATAGGACAGGGAAATAAAAAAAAAAAAAAAAAAAAACACATATCCAAGAATATTGATCATGGGGCTACGCAGGTGCTGAAGTAGAATACAGATCTGAAATGGCGAAACAAATATCATTGGATTTAGGAAATCTATTATCTGGTCTCCGGTGGAATACGCCAAGAGAGAATTCAACTGCTCTCTTCATTTCCAGTTTTCTTTCTGTTCAATGCCTCTTCATGTGTGAAATTACTATTACCTTTACTAGTGCTGCATGGCCAGTATTACATCACTGCTTAATCTGGAGGTAACTCGTGAAAATCCATCAGGTAAGGTCTGAGCCCCTCCTGAAAGGCCGCTTTGGATTATCCTGTGATGTTCATTAAGCTTATCATTAGCAGAACTGTTGATTTATTTGCCACATTGTCCTCCCCCCTTCTCAACTCACATTGCTGGCATGTGATCAGGTCTGCAGGAGGAGGCTCTACTTAGTGGCAACATCCTCCTCTATTAGAAGACTGAGGAGGACAAGAGTTGGAATGAAGAGCGCCCAGGCTGCAAGCCGGCCAGTGCACTCCATGCTCCCACCTGGACATGGTCCTGTTTTAATGAATACATACACTTTTTCAGAATTATTTAACTTTATAATAGATAAAGGAAACTAGGTAGGAAATGTATATCTCACAACAGTCCTCGGGGCTATTTCTGTTCAGTGGGGCAAGCGCCATATGCAACAAGCATATAATTTACGCAACGCAACTCAACCAACAAAAATAAATAATGCCTTTGTCATATGTCCCCTACAGGCCTAGAAATTTATCATCAACAGTTTTTGAATTGCAAATTTTCAGTATAAATTAATTGCCATTTCTTTTAGAAGGCAAAAAAAAAAAAAAAAGAAACATTCCCTTGAATTTGTCTGATGAGGATAAGGCATATTTATTGGCCGTGTGAATTTCATTGCACATAAATGTTTCTAGGCTCTTGAGTAATGTAATTAACAAATAAATTTGTAATTAAATATAAATTAAACGCATCATAACGGAAGAGATGGAGTTTTTAATACGGTAATATATATCAAAAAAAAAAATTGAACAGTAGACTTCAGATGGGCGATCCCTCCAGCAATTTTATCACATCATTGGAAAGCGAAATATGTTTTGATCTTTACAACTTTTATCGTTAACATAAATAATCATGAAATGGACTTTTAACTCAACAAGCAGGAGAGAAACCATTGTCTGGGAGACACTGGAAACAGGATCGCGGAAAAATGAACAATAGTGTATTGAGAAGAGGGCAAGTAAGGGGGTATTTGATTATTATTTCCTCAAAAAAACAAACCTTTATTGGTGTGTTTTCCCTAAATCTTAATTGTTTCACCTGCAAAGGTATAGTTTATAGTTGTCCCTAGATTGTTTGTAATGTGCAGAAGATGTTGTATAGTTTTTCAAATATGGAATTCCACTTTTCGACCAAAAGGAATACGGACAAACGTTCCAACTCTCTTGGCTCTTCCTACGCACTATATTATTTCCTGTGCTGTGTTACTTTATCTTTTTTGAAATTGATGTTGCCTTCTCAAGTCAATTAAGCTGTTTATACTATTTTCAGTATATATATATATATATATATATATATATATATACATACATACATGCACATATCTTCTGCTGAGCAATTCCTTGGACTGGGATGCTTCCATTTGATGTTCCAGCACCCGATAAGAGGATGAAGATCATATTACAGCTGTTTGTTTTTGTTTTTTTACTTTTTTCTTTGTACATTATTACCCGTGTGAATTAAAATAAAAAACACAATCAAAAGGATGAAAATTTGAATTTGAAAGATAACATTACGGAATATCAGATGGTGGCATTCCCAGTAGAGCAGTCAATTTACAAGACAAATTGCTAGCGGTATTTTGTCGGCTCAATAACAGAAGGAATCACACTTTTGTCTTAGATCACAATGTTCTCCTGGTGATATCATCAAACTGTCCAAAATTAGCCTGGCTCTTACAACTCGTAAAAACCTTCTGGGAAATTTAAGATTCAATGGTATTAAAAAAAAGTATCTATTCTGCATATTATTATACTAAAAAAAAAAAACTGCATGATAAAAATACACAGAATATTAATGCCTTGAAAGATAAATAATAAAATACAGATGCTAACACCTGTCACCTGTGATCTCATGATAGAACATGGACACTATTGGTCCTTAGCTACATGTCTTACAGTCATTACATCCATATGCAGCCCTCCTTTGTGGGATTTCAAGCTTTAATCCCAATGTTGAGCTGATTAATTGATTAACCACTCACCATGCTATCGTTGAATGATCAGAAATCTCTCTAGCTACTCTACAGCAATCCTAGCTGTTTTTAGACACTTTAGCGATATGTCAAGGTTGGCCTTTCAGGATGTAGGGTCAACAAACCGGCTGGATATGACATCACATGACATTTGTCGATAGCCCACTGCTAATTAGACTATGTATATCTCATACAAATGCATAGTTAATGCACTGTGCATAGGCAGCAGCCATGCTGGGACAGCACCACATTTGATAGGACAGGACTTCAAAAAAAAAAAAACAGCACTGTTGGCAACAATGGAGATATCAGATATGTATACTGATAGTAATATGGAGGAAGCCAGAGTTACACAAAAGAGTAGCATCGGGATGCAAAGTAAAAGTGTTAAATGCAAAAAAAAAGTATTCGTCTTTATTATTCCAACATTAGTACATATTATATTATATAGCAATTGAAGTAAAATAAAATCCTGATAAAGCAATATTTCATTCATAGTCCTACAGTCTCTACAGTCTGTATTAATTACATTACAAAAGCTTAAAACTTGATATCTCAATTTAATCACGGATGGTTCAGATAAAAAAGAAATCTTAAATGCTTCCCATCATTTTACATAAAAAGAGCAGCTTCACTAGTAGAATTAAGATTATGGAACGGAAGGGATGGATTTGCTTCATGACTCCGCGTTTGATAGGATGTTTGCACAGAGTCTAAATGAATTAACCTTGGTCAGAAGATTAACAACACATATAGGTTAAGCTGCTTGATGTACACTCCCCAGGGTGTACATCAAGGAGGATACTGCTCCTGGTATCCATAGTTCAATCCTTTATTACAAATTCCAGCTACAGAGTATAGTTAGGAAGAACACTAGAGTTGTAGAGAGAGATGGGATTAGAACTCTGAGGTTCCCCGAGTTGTATCATTTACTTACGTAAAAGGGCAGAGGACAAACCTGGTGGGTTTCTCCTTCAGAAGAGCTTATCTAGTCACACAACTCTCACTTTATAACAAAGCATTGTGCAGGGTCAGCTCTGTTCTTTTAGACGGAGGATCTCACCAGGTTTACCACTTACGCAATGCATAGTTAAGTCGACCCTTTTGTGAATAGATCCATCTGTAACAACATAATTGATAAAGTTTTATTCACAAGATCTGCTCAAGTGCTTTAAGGAAAGACTATAAATAAAGTGTTCCATTGGGCACTGCCGGGGCGGAAATGTTGTGTAGAATCTTGGGTCAGACAAATGTAGATCTGACCCAAGATGTCTGCCCCCTGATCGAGCCATATGGAGCAACGATGGCTAATTAAGGTACTTCGTCTATATTCTTTCATTAAAGCATTTCTATTTAAAATGCCTTCACTTTATGAAATCTTTCAGTTAAATTGAACTTATGTTGTTGCCGGCAGTAGTCCTTTAAGAGGGATGGATGCTTAGGGTATTCGTAATAAAACAGTAAAAAAAAATATTTTTGGGGAGATGACCTTTCAACATAGTATTAATTATTTACATCAGGAAGTAGTTTAAATGTTAAAGTTCTAGGAAGCATTGCCATTGCTTGTCTAAAAAGCAAGTTTACAGGCTGATATTTCTTAAACATTATCATAAGTCAGAGATTCATTATTATGGACAGGCACATCCGGGACGGTTAGGGAATTGGGGCTGATCATCTTCAACAAAGTTTAGCTGTATCTCTCAGACTGAACTTTGCTTGATGGATTAGTTACTCTGTGCCAGAAGTCTGTGTTAGAACATTTGGAGAACGGAAAACAAATATAGCAAGTTATTGAAATCTACACATATTTTTTTAATTTTTTATTTTGGGGCTTGAACTGATTTGACACTGATGTTCCACTCACAATGCACAAGGAGGTCGGATGTCTGCCAAAATCCAGGATCGGATGATCAAGGAATAGGTAATGATACTAAATTAAATGATGACAGACAATTAGAAGGCTAAATTGAAATGACCAGTTGAATGTGACCTCCATGAAACTCAAAAGGTCAAAGAAGCCTTGTGCCTGTTATTCGATATAAAGCCAATAAATCCCAATCTTTGCACATTCACTCTACCCTTTACCAGAACAAGAGGCATGTGTGTTATTATCATTAACATTACTGCTGTTGATAGATATTTGGTTATTTAATAATATGTATTTTTGACAGTGGAAGCAGGAAAAATGTAACTGAAAGACATGCTTCATACATGTTGCTTCTGTTTAGATCACTTCCAATTTCTTATTTTATGGCTTTTAGAGGTTTCAAAATACAGGTCAGTGAGTCAGAGATCAAACTGGCTGACTCATTACCTCCATGTATCAAAGAGATCTTGGTGATATTCTTATGGTTTACAGCAAGTAATCTGAAAACATTTAAAGTGTTTTTCCTAGCAGAGCAGAATGCAACTGTTAAATGGCTCTAAATAAAGGTAATTTGTAATTAAAATCATATTCATGGTTCAGTTTAACCCCTTCATGACCGGACTGTTGTGGAAATGTTGTACCTTTCAGGAAAAACGCACTCTTCTGCGGTGTTTGTGTGTAACTGTATTTTTCCTCTTACTGTACCCACACAAATTATGTATAGTTTTTTTTTTTTCCAGATAGGAATGACTTTAACTAGATACCATTATTCTGATATCATATAATTTAATATAAAAAAAAATATTAAAATCTGATGAAAAATTGAAAAAAAAATAAACTTTCTAATTTTTACTTGAAAAATATTTTACACATCTACAAACACTTGCTAAATCTGTTCCAATATTTGTCCTGAGTTTGGGAACAATCTATGTTTTTAAGGTTTTTTTGGGAAAAGTTCCCAATAGTGATATTGTAAACCAAGCCACGAACTAAACAAAAGTTTTTTGGGGGGGTGCTTGGGTGACATGGGCAGGCTGGCCATATTATAATTAGTATCTCCCTGCTCCTCAATTTCCGTGGGCAAGTGAATGGGACGGCACATACAATGTCGTGATCAGGTTAATTAATTTGTATCTATAGCACTCTAAAATATATTGCAAAATAATTTAGACTAGTTTTTGACAAATATTTGTAGACATTAGGCACTAAACAGACTAATTCAGGAGCCAGCCTGTTTATTTTTTAGGAGATAGGTAAAAAACCTTCCACACACCTATATATAAAACAATCAAAAACAATTAGGAGCTATCAGTTGGAATTTTAGGAGCCACGACTCTCTTACACCTGGGATCTGGCAAGTCCCGAGATAGATAAAGAAATCTTAAATTCTTTAAATGTGTCGGAACGGACTCTCTTTTTAGGATTAACTGCTTTGAACACTGACACATAATAACCTGGCCATATTCACCTACCCGAAGAATGAATTTGTACAAAGCTGTGATCATTTATTTGGGATGAAGATATTCTTTCGCAATTAGCCAATTTGTTCAGGGAGTAATTAACTATAGTAGTAAATTAGGTAATAAGCATGCTCCTCACATCCAAATAACTTCCCTGCATTCCTTTGCACATTAATGGTGCTTATACAGCCTTCTCTCTAGAGGTGGGCTCTTCAGCTAAACTCCCACAGCTTAGTCTGCTCATTGACTGGAAAAAAAAAAAAAAAAAAGAAATATGTAAAAACAAAAGAAAAAACTTGCAGAAAGAAAGAGAAAGGAAGAATTAAAGGAGAACCTCGTCTAAAAATAGTCTACTTTTTTTTCTTGCAAATTGAAGCCCAATAATTCTTAAAAATGTATGTATTGAAACTAATATCTTGATTCTAAGTGTGTTTATGCAATTGGTGACTCAGGATGTATGTATGTATATGTCCTGTTTTAAACCGAGTGAGGGAAGCGACCAATGATCACTTCCACCACTCAAACAGAGATGCTATAATGCCTCGAAGTCAGTCATTAAGCAACACCAAAGTCATGGAGTCATCGCGGGCGCCATATTGGATGGCAGAGTGCCCCTCCAAAATGGCGCTGCCCTGTAGCTGGCAAGCATGATGAAAGTGATCAGAATTCACTTAAGTCACTCTGTTGCTATACTGCCTCTAGAGGAATTCAGCAACATTACATCAAAAGGGGGGGGGGGGGGGCAGGAGGTGCACATTCAAAAAAGTACAATGACAAAAAAATAGGTTTGCACAAATTCTTTAGTGATAATAAATGTATATTTTTGTCTGTACTTTTCTGAGTGTGCAACTCCCCATCCTCCTCTTTGTTTGTATATGTGCCTGTGGGGAGTAGGTGTGCTACCACCTACTCTATTTTATTGAAAGAAATCCCAAACTAATCCTAGTTTTCAATTAAGTTAGGGTTTCACATACTGTTAAAGATGGATAATGGTTAGTGTCTGGGTTAGATTTAGGGTTAAATTTAAAGGTAGGAGAAAATGGCTAGGAAACAAAATCTCAACTTTCTGTGATTGCCCTATAACTGGCAAAAAAATAACAGGAAACTATGTAAAACATTGGTATTTATAAACTCAGTACAAATATTAGAAACGATATAGATGTGTTTTTTTAACGGTTTGTATTTTTCAGGTCAAAGAAATAGTGATTTAAATTTTTCAGCATATTTTATATTTTTTATAGCAAATTATAGGATGAAATATAATGGTATCTTAAGAAAACCCTTCTTTTGCTGATAAACAAAACAGTATATAATTTGTGTGGTTCCATGAAATGAGAAAGAGGAAAATTACAGCTAAACACAAACACCTCAACAGTGTTACAATAGCCTCTGTCACCAAGGGTAAGACAAGGCACAAATAGTCCGGTCACCAAAGAGGTTATTCACACGAATAAGGTTAGCAGCTTCTACTGATTCTCCCACTGAGCTCTCCAGTATTTGGGAAGCGCCTTGGTTACATTTCAAGTTTAACTTTATATCCAATTTTTGGGATAGAAGAATTTGAGAAGAAAACTCATAACACCGGAAGAAGCCATTATCTAAGATTATTGTTCACACAATATAGGTGGGACTGGACCTTTCATTTTTTTTTACCACCAAAACTATCCTCGTTATACAAAAGTCCATCAAAGAAAAAAGAAAAACAGAAGAAATTGTATAAATAAATCTTTATGCTGAAAGAGATTATACTTAGTACTTAATCAAATGGTAATTATAACTGTGCATTACATGTTTTCTTTAGTTTTAGTTTTTTTTGTATTAAATACATTTCATCGCCCATCCCCAGGGAAATTATATTTGTTATAATCACTAAAGTGATCTTTTCTTTGTGGTAAAGAACTTTACAGCAGGAGTAAAATGCTTCACGTAGATATTTTCTTTTAATTAACGGGAAGAGCAGACTCTTTCCTGTCCAGGGCATCGTGGGTTTTATTGCACTGTAAACATAGACTTTTTTAAAAATAACTTTTACATTCCCTTCACTGCTTCTAACCAAATGCTGAAAGTCTATACATTTTGGTTCAGTTGTGGTGGTGGTGGGCGTGGTGGTGGTGTTGGGGGGGGGGGGGCAGCTGCTGTCGGATATATATAACTATGTCCCCTTAATCAGCATACCTGCCAAGTTTGAGTGACACGTCTCTGAAGGGGCAGAGTCAAAAGTGGGCAGGATTGTGTGACATCATCTGATGTCATATAACGTTGGGTGACTATGTGAGATTGAGCTGCAGAACTGGTTTAGATACCAGGTTTCTACTTGTGCAAATCACCCCTATGAAGCGGATTTGATGGCATAGACCTGAATCTGATGGGGACCACATTATGAACTGTCCAGGCACATCTGGCACTTTTGGACATTATGCTACTGCTAATTATGATTGGTCAGATTCTTAAATGAGCTGCCAGAACTTCTTATTCAATAAATTCTGTCCAAGATACTAAAAAAAAATATGTCCCTCTTGTGATAGATCTGTAAGAAGCAAAGAGGACTCAGTAAGGTGGTTTATTTGTATTCTGTCATTAGAGCATTTCCAGTTAGTTCCTCTACAATTCGTGTGACCTTTAAATTAATGATAAGTTAATTGTTTACTTATAGCTGTCCTTTAACTTATACAGACGCAGATTCCTTAACTGTAGACCTTTTGTTGCTAGAAGGTAACAAAGATAAATGGCATAGTAGGAAAGGAAAGTTGTATGGGCTAATACAGGACTGCTGGGTATGAAGAGGGGAGATTGTCAGCGCGCCCTACTAGGTGAAAGGTAGGGGATTCTACAACATGGAGGCGCAAGCCAGCAAAAGTTTCCACCAATCTTTACAAGATTGGAGCTTGTTGCAGAGAGACCAAGTTGGGGTATTCTTGGTCATGATTGACTGAATGTTCTTCAGAGAAGACTCCGTATATGCGAAACGAGATTCTAAATTGAATTCTCTAAGGATCCTGTCACAACATCAAGGATTTAATCACATGCACCCTTTTACAAACCTTTTTCAAAATATGGCAATTTTTTACCCAGTCGCATTTCAGTCATCTCTCCTAATGTGCTTAGACATCCCACGACCCATCCTTGAACTAATCCCAAGAGTTGGGTCTGTGACTTTCTTTCTTTTTTCTCCGACCCCATCTCCGGCTTTTTTTCGCTTACTTGGATAAAAATAAAAAAAAATAAAAAAGTGGACTGGCTTACGATGCCAAAATGAATTGCTCAGACAGGAGCCGCAACCCCTGCCCCTCAATAAGGAAAACTCATAAGCCTTCGGTGCGAATTAGAGCAGCCTCATTATCCAAGCAGAATTGGGGTCATGCAAAGCAGAAATTGAAAAAATAACACAGCTTAAAGTGGTTGAGCTTGAGTTGCCCCCAGATACTGCCAATTGTAGCAAACTTGGCATATTATAACCAAGTCACTCAGTGAACGACAGACCATCACTGGCAATCAACCTATAAAGATAACTTCTCGGGAATTTAAAGAAACAGTTTCCTCTCCCTCTAGGTTACAAGAAAAGCACAATACTGCATGTGTCTATGTATAGTTGGATTTAGCTGTGTGTCTTTTGGATCAAGCTTTTTTTTTTCACTTTTAGAGATCCCTTTTATTTGTCCTGGGTATAACCAATAGGGGTTATGTATTGAGAACATTTCTTGAACAACAGAAAAAACAACATCTAAAAGTGATGTAATCATCAGGAACATTCCATTGGTTTCCATGGTTACTGGATCACTTACACAACAACTGACCTTTATACATAACCCCCACAGTCCACTGGATATATAAGCCTATGACATAGCTCAGTTGGTTAGAGCATCCACTGCAGTAACTAAACAAACCATTAGGTGGAGACTCAGAACATAAGCACAGCATCTTATCATTTTGAAAGTTGATCAGATAAGTGCCATAAAGTTGGCTAATAATAACATCGCTTAAAAGTTACCCAATTCAGTTAAGACTTTTAAGAGAGGGGAATAAAAAAATGTAGTTTTTCTAATGTTATCATTATTAGAACTTTCTTAAGAAAGTTTGGTAAGCATCATTTTTACAATTATATTATTTGAGCCTGTAACTAGCTTAGCGCACCAACATTTTTCTTTTCCCTGCTTGCACATATCTGAGGTTGTTGGCTCCTTATTGTCTGGTTGCATCTTGCTGTCAAGAGGTTAATTGGGAGGAGGTTTAATTGCACCTCTTCCAACACATTTAAATAGGTTTTGGTAGCAGTATACACTGCTTTGTGTGCCCACTAGATATGAGGTGAGAGTAGATTCTCGCCCTATTGAGAGTGCGCCTTGACGTGGCGTGTGAGCTTAATTATGCTTTGGCCAATTCATATAACCAAAACCTCTCATTTATATTGATATATTTGTTGCCAACTTTATTAGGTTGAGAAGCGCAGACAGTTTTTGTTTTTTGTTAAAATCAGCCAATGTTATGCCATTTCATGTCGACAATGGACTATGGTGCATTGGCATGATGGTGTTGATGGTGAACAATAACCAGTGATGTGATGCCAACCTATAGCTGACATGCCATCACTGGCTTGGTTTTAAATCAAGAGCATTATTGGGTATATATACAATAATAAATTTGTTGTTACTGTCCTTAAAGAGTAATTGAAAAACCATCTTAGATTGTTTGTTTGGTTAGTTTGGTTTCCTGCAGTGAGAGTTGTACCCCGATGTCTGCTGATAACCCCATTGTTGTCACTGCTTCTTTGTTACCCATTGCAATGCATGCATGCTGGTACAACGCCATTCAGCTAAATCTTTTAATAACTAATTAAAGAAATGACTAAATATCAGATTCAAATTATATGTTACATGAGTGTTTTGGGGCGCCTACATCTTTACTGTTATTGTACATGTCCTTTCAATTGTACTCTCTCTGCAGAGAGCGTCTGTCAGTCACAAATGACATGGTGTCCGTGTATATAAAATACAGTTTGATCTGAAGATGTACCAGCCCTTAACACGATGTCTTTCTGAGTTAAGCCATCTTGATCTGATTAGCAACTTTCACCGAGTTGCATAGTGTGCAGGATTAGCCTTGCTGAGCAAGCAAATAACTTGCTGCTCTTGAGCGAGACTGATTTCACTTATTTATGTCCACACCGTGTAAGAAAAAAAAAAATGCAATGGGACTCATAAGTCTAAAAACTCATTGGTTTTAATTTTGCTATCAATCCACCGCGATCGATGCGGACAGGCTGGATGAAAAGCTGGCAGACTGGTCATGTTTACAGTTTTCCCATTTTGTCTTTGATACTGAACGTGTGCAAATCTATGTGGTTCTTACCGCTGAAAACAATGCCACGGCTGCAACATCTACAGGTGCTCTGCGAAAATAAAAAGCAGTTAAGCACAGCTATCGTAAGACCATGGCACATGACTCAACAGTGTCCTGACAATACAGTGCACCAGGGGACATGGCTTGGGAGAAGGGGATGCATCGTCACTCAAACTGAGTTACTTTGCATGTGCTGTATTTATTCTCCGGTGTCCGGAACAAGAGAATGGAAATTGCATCTGTGAGATGCTTTCCAACTCACTCGACTGGCAACGTGAAAAGTTATGTGCACTGTGCACAGGAAGAATTGCATTGAGAAGTAAGTATATCTGACATGCATGGCCTAAACAGTAAGAACTGAGATCCAGACACCTGGTACCTGTACCAGGGAGGGGTAAACCCAATCTTGTGTGTTGTGTGACATCACGTGGCCCCCGGGAATCCTCCCTACCAAGTCCCATGACCATTTCGCCAGGTTGGAAACTAATAAAATTTATTGAAACCAAACGGGAAAGAACTGCAAAATTAAAAGTAAAATCATTTCCCCCAAGCCACATATTTATCCATCTCTGCTTTTCAATCAATCAATGATGTTCTCTGCCAGATCTCATTAGGGTCGATTTTCTTTCTTTCTTTCTTTTTTTCGTGTCTCCTTAGACCCTTTTTTTTTTTCCACCTGGTATCTCTGAAATCCCTCTCATATCATTCAGTTTGCCAATAACGTGATAGTCTTTACTCCAGCTATTCCCAGAGAAAGCAGTCGTATCGCTCATGTCTTCAAGTCTTATTGGCCCGACTCGGCTGTTGTTGGAAGACTGTCTTCACCCATTAAGTTCTGGTTCCTGCAGATGGTATCCTTTCAATCAAACCAGACAGCAGTGACCTTTACGCCACACAAGCTTTCATCTTTCTTTCTAACAATCTAGCATTATTTTTGAAGGACTCAGCATTCTGGCATCTCCCAGCCGTGAGTAAAGTTTATAAGGAGATTTCGGATACTTTACACCGAAAGGGTTCATCCTAAAGAATCCATAGTTATAATAGTGTTTAATGCTTTCTCACCAATGACTACTTGCAAATCAATGTTCACTCGTTTTCTCACTTCACCTCCCCTCTGCCCGTTACTCTTTCATCACGGCATTCGACTCCTCTACCTGTCAGAACAAGTAGGCCCAAGAGAGGTGGCTTTTCATATTTGCAGTTTTCCATGCTGTTTAATCAGATGAACGTAGCTGCCAAGTACAGATGAGAAAGACAGAGCTTGAGCCAGGACAGTCCAAGAGCATTAAATGTCAGGCAAGACTTTGAGGATGAAGGCTGATTGTGCTCAGACGCCACTCTTTTTAGACTGTGTGGGGATCCATTGGTAAATATCTTACCAGCGATGCTTGCCAAAGAGGAACATCTAATATCTAATATTAATAATTCGGTAATCATGTAATGAAATAAGGACCTTCCAATTCTTATCTCCTTGCCCTTCTTCAACGGAGCAAAAATCTGATTAATCCTAGGCAGATTAAAATTGGATTAAATCCTAAAAAATCCCATATAAAAGGGCTTCACCTATTGCTTCCTCCCTAACTGTAGTTACTGTGCCCTAGAAACCTGGAGGAATTTTTAGGTCTCTAAAAAAGATCTGCTGAAAAATAGTGAATTTTTCAATTGTGAGAATCAAGCCAGGAAAGTAACACAAGGTACATCTAATAACACAGGTAAAGCATACACCATAGGTAGTTTCAATTGCAATACTTCCCATGTAAAATACCTGATAGAATGTGGCTGTGGACTGGAGTGCACTATGTGGGACAAACAAAAAATATATGTTAAGGAAGGGAAGTATTAGAACACTGGGGCCTTATCGGAAAGCAGTGTGCTCCGGTAATTTTGCGTTCCATGGGAGTAGAGTCTGTTCCCAGACAATATATACAAGTTCTTTACTTGTATAGCTCTATCAGTGGGCAGATATGTTGGGTCAGATAAAGGAAGATCTCACCCAAGATTCTAAACAACTCCCTGATACAGCCATACAGAGCAAAAGATTCTAAACAACATGTCCGACCCCTGATACAGCCATACAGAGCAAAGATTCTAAACAACATGTCCGCCCCCTGATAGAGCTATACAGAGCAAAAGATTCTAAACAACATGTCCGTCCCTGGATACAGCCATACAGAGCAAAGATTCTAAACAACAAGTCCATCCCTGGATACAGACATACAGAGCAAAGATTCTAAACAACATGGCCACCCCCTGACACAGCCATACAGAGCAAAGATTCTAAACAACATGTTCGCCCCCTGATACAGCCATACAGAGCAAATATGCTAAACAGCATGGCCACCCCTGACACAGCCATACAGAGCAAAGATTCTAAACAACATGTCCGCCCCCTGATACAGCCATACAGAGCAAATATTCTTAACAACATGCCCCCCCCGATACAGCCATACAGAGAAAAGATTCTAAACAACATGTATGCCCCCTGATACAGCCATACAGAGCTAAGAGGGCTTTAGCCCTCTTGTATTATTTCATTAAAGCATTTATAAAATGTCTTCACTTTTTGTTTGTTGACCATATTTTCTGATTAGTATCAATGTTTCAACTCTCATCATTCCTGTGCCAGCCACAGAATTGTTGATACTACCCTTTTCTTCTCTTTACTGAAATCTAGACACTGTGGATTTTTCCATTCCTAAGGTCTTCAGTAATCACACTTGTATCTCTATTCCCCAATCCCCCACCCCCACCCCCCACCCTGTAATTGAGGCAGCAGAAGTCCTAACACCAAGGTCAGCACTCCGGGTAAATTCTCCTTGGCGTAGTGTTAGTAACCCGTCAGCTCCGTCTAAAAATAAATTATTATAATATATGATGAGAAAATAATTTCATGCTAAACATGAATATTTATGAAGAGATGCTATTTAATGTATGCCACAGTCACTGTAATTAGTCACGAGAAGTTATTACTTAGTAAATTAAAAGAGTTCAGCAAACCTGCATCCTCCAGCCCAAATATTTTTTCCCAGATTAAAAGGAGAGGTTAAATAATTTGAATTGCAATTTAGCACAGCCAGTATGTCTTAATCGGATAGGAGACACAAACAATTTAAAGAAAAAGCCTTATCTTGCAGGCTATCAGCAGTTAATATTGTTATAAATCAGTAATAGGCGTCTAATTCCCTGGTGTTTCAGGGGTGGCAATTTATTAACGGCCCACTGGAAGTACTTTTTTCTCCACTGTTTTGTTACTTGTACATCCCTCTCAATCCCACTTGCTGCCATTTCCTGTCTATTGACCTGAATAGATATTACCTTTACCCCACCTACTGTTTGCATCCAAGCATACAGCTGTATTACAGGCTGGTTGTTGTTTTTTTGAGTGAGGTACATACATTTTACACGCTGCCCTGTATAAGTTTTAATTAATATGTGTTCAGAGGGAAATATATTAATCAAGGTAGTTCTTATAGGATAGTCCCACTAGACACCCTTGCGTTCTACATTCTGCATATAAAATTTATAAACAAAATACTTGCTGGCCTGGCAGCCATTGCTATACAACTGGTGGACAAAAATTACAGATGTGTGCTCTATACAGGATCCTGTGTAATATATGTATGCACACGCTGCAAGTATAGTTATCATTCCCCTGGTATTATTATATGTCTGCTCTGTACAGGCTCCTGTGTAATATATGTATGCACACATTGCAAGTATAGTTATCATTAATCTGGTATTATTATATGTCTGCTCTGTACAGGCTCCTGTGTAATATATGTATGCACACACTGCAAGTATAGTTATCATTCCCCTGGTATTATTATATGTCTGCTCTGTACAGGCTCCTGTGTAATATATGTATGCACACATTGCAAGTATAGTTATCATTCACCTGGTATTATTATATGTCTGCTCTGTACAGGATCCTGTGTAATATATGTATGCACACGCTGCATGTATAGTTATCATTCACCTGGTATTATAATATGTCTACTATGTACAGACTCCTGTGTAATAGGTTTATGCACACATTGCAAGTATATTTATCATTCACCTGGTATTATTATATGTCTGCTCTGTACAGGCTGCTGTGTAATATATGTATGCTCACACTGCAAGTATAGTTATCATTCACCTGGTATTATTATGTGTCTGCTCTGTACAGACTCCTGTGTAATATATGTATGCACACACTGCAAGTATAGTTATCATTCACCTGGTATTATTATATGTCTGCTCTGTACAGACTCCTGTGTAATATATGTATACACACACTGCAAGTATAGTTATCATTCACCTGGTATTATTATATGTCTGCTCTGTACAGACTCCTGTGTAATAGGTTTATGCACACATTGCAAGTATAGTTATCATTCAACTGGTATTATAATATGTCTGCTATATACAGACTCCTGTGTGATAGGTTTATGCACACACTGCAAGTATAGTTATCATTCACCTGGTATTATTATATGTCTGCTATGTACAGACTCCTGTGTAATATATGCATGCACACATTGCAAGTATAGTTATCATTCACCTGGTATTATTATATGTCTGCTCTGTACAGACTCCTGTGTAATATATGTATGCACACACTGCAAGTATAGTCATCATTCACCTGGTTTTATTATATGTCTGCTCTGTACAGACTCCTGTGTAATATATGTATGCACACATTGCAAGTATAGTTATCATTCACCTGGTATTATAATATGTCTGCTATGAACAGACTCCTGTGTAATAGGTTTATGCACACATTGCAAGTATAGTTATCATTTGTTGCATTTTTTAAAAATTCAAATGTTACTTTGTTCCTCACAGGCTCCTGAGAAATGCTGTGAGCTGAGAGGAAGGATCAAGCTACACATTTTATATTTGTGAGTAAAATAAATGAATTTAGAATTCAGGTTTTTAGATCCACACCGCGCCTCTCTGGTTAGTACCTAGTTAAAATCAACCCACAGTCAGTTAAGAACAAGGCCTTTTATTTCAAGTTTGTTTCGAAGTGTTGTTTTTTTTTGTGGGACCTCTATCACATAAGCCTTTTATAAGCATAGACAAAGTGTCCATAGCTAGGTCTCTGAAGGTCCATAGAACATCAATAAATTGAAGAATATTTGTGCCTCCCGCTCACCATTCATTTTCTATAAATTACCTCAAATCATGTTTTTATACACTAGCATTCCCAGACAGACCGCACAGAGAGCGAAACAATAGCCATACTCTAGACTTGCTTTGCAGATGCAATTATGAAGATCAAACAGTATCTATTGTCCTGATCTACTCTGGATATTACAGAATCTCTGTGGAAAGACAATAACACGGCCATTGAAACAATCAAGTCTGTACGAAAACCCGGAGAAAAGTGTTTGTTTGTTTTTTCTTTCTGTTGTGGGAAAGGAATATAAACATGAAAAAAAGAACCTAAAAGGGATATTTTGTTTAGATGTTTTTTTTTAATAAGTAAAATTATTAAAGCTAAAATAAATCATGATTATTGCCTTTTAACTACTTCTACAGATGCGCACATCAGTGAGAGCTCTCGTGGACTAAGAAACATACTCAAATAAGCATTTTTTTTAAAGTAATTTTCAGTGTAAGTATGTCATTTTCATCAAACCGTTTTTACTCCCGAATATTTAAGAGAGGGGACATACTTACGCAAACAAGACTTTTTAGCAGTGGCCCTAGAAGTAAATTATCTAAAATTATAAATTACTTTGATGTCAGTTTCTTTTATCGTATCCTATTCAGCGTTGTATAACCTATTGTTAGCCAAGTGGAGGACAAACTTTTTGTAGCCGAAAGATTAGTAGGTAAGCCCATCAAAGGGTTACCGCAGAGATGATGGGATCTCAATGTGTAATGTATAAGAACTGATATACAACCCAGTGCCCTTAAAAGGTCTGTATCACCTAAACATTGTTTTTACTGTGCATGTAGAGAAGAAACAATGATTAAACATGGTCTATACATTGTGTTGGCAGAATAGCAAGCCCATTCCTAAATTAGGATAAAAATGTGTTTTAAATGTGTCTGTCGAGTCTCCTGGTTATGACATCACCTGTGGCACAGTATGCAAATGAACAGCCTTTAAATGGGAAATGTGTAATTTGCATAATAGGCCACAGGTGAGGTCATAAACTGGAGAATTCACAGACACATTTAAAACAATTTATTCTCCTAAGTTATAACTTGGCATGCAATTTTGCTAACACAATGTATAGATCATTTAGAATCATTTTCTATCATTATGCAGAGTAAAAACCATATTTAGGTGATACATTCCCTTTAAATAAGCCTGTTCGATACACAAGATGCATGGGTATCTGTAGAACTTTTTCTGGGGAAGTCAAATACTTCAGAGCAGTTTTACCCACAAGGTGTTTATGTTCAGCCAACCTCAACCCCGATTTTACAATTTTACCAGCTACGATCCAATTGCCTTACCTATGTTGGCTCAGGAGATCTCTGGTGGTCCAGAGCATTGTCTGAAAGATCTGTGCCTCTGCCCTCAAATAAACCCCTGTGCCTGTCTGAAGAACAGGAATTGCAAAGGACAGACGAGAAAGTTTGTAGCAGTGGAAAAGGCTGGTTAGGTAGTTCTCCACAACTATATTAGAAATGGCCAGATCCAAGCTAAAGAGGAAAAGTCTGGAGTTGGCATTATTTGATTTGATTCTGGCAGGGGGTACCTAAAAAAGTGTCCTCGGAGCAGCTTTGCACAATAATCCAGTCAATGCCTGGGGCAGATTAAAGTAATTACGCAAAAGGCAGAATTCCAGACATTGGGGATTAATATCCATTTAAACATTGAACACAAATCCAAGACTCATTAATTTACAGTAAGTATTATATAAAACTAATTATTCTTTTAATTACAAAAAAAATGAGTATGCAAAACAAATGGTAAAATTGCTATAAATTACTAGAATACGTATTGTAGGATTAGCTGTATTACATATACATGTCAGATCTAATGGATAACTGCACCTATATCTATAGCTTTATTCACAGCAGAGTGTAAGGGTGAGGGCTTTAAACAATTTAATATATAGAGGATATAAAAACAATACAATAGAATCAATCAGATTTTTTTTTAAATGTAAAAAAAACATAGAATATGATGATAACAAAATTATCAGGTTATAAAAAAACAAATACAGAACTAAATACTTTAATTAGCCCTGGCATTCTCTAGGATAGCCTTCTGCCCACTCCATGTATCTTTAAATTACTTCACTGTATTGGCCTCTACCACTTCTGCTGGAAAGCTATTCCATGCATTCATTATCCTCTTGCTAAAGTTATATTATTTTTAAACCTTTGGCCTTCTAATTTAACACTCTATTCATACAAAAAATGGGGCTGGACACATGCAGTCTGTGGGCTAACTCTATTTAACCTTGTCGAGCTCACCTATCAGGCTGTCGAGCCCTGTCTCTCCCTATCAGGCTGTCAAGCCCTGTCTCTCCCTATCAGGCTGTCAAGCCCTGTCTCTCCCTATCAGGCTGTCAAGCCCTGTCTCTCCCTATCAGGCTGTCAAGCCCTGTCTCTCCCTATCAGGCTGTCAAGCCCTGTCTCTCCCTATCAGGCTGTCAAGCCCTGTCTCTCCCCATCAGGCTGTCGAGCCCTGTCTCTCCCTATCAGGCTGTCAAGCCCTGTCTCTCCCTATCAGGCTGTCAAGCCCTGTCTCTCCCCATCAGGCTGTCAAGCCCTGTCTCTCCCCATCAGGCTGTCAAACCATGTCTCTCCTTATCAGGCCTGTCAAGCCATGTCGCACCCTACCAGGCTGTCAAGTCATGTCACTCCCTATCAGGCTGTCAAGCCAAGTCTTTCCCGATTGCTAACTTTTCTTGAAGAAAAATATATACTAGAAAAAAATGATATGTATATATGTGTATACTGTTCATGGAACTGCCTGCATTGTAAAATCTCTCTTTCAATCTATATACGTTCTATCTATAGATCCATCCATACATCTCTCCATAATCTATCTATCTATAAATCCATCCATACATATCTCTCTTTCCCTAAAAGTGGGACAAAAATCTAATTATTTTTAGTGAGGCAGAAGGCCACTTCTACGTATTAAAATTACTATTGTCTATCATGTAAAATATATTATCCCCAGTTAATGGAGTCATTTACTGTAGAGAGAGGACACACAGCCAATAACAAGGGAGAAGATAAATCTTGCCTACCAGGAGGTGTGTCCGGCACCATGTACACTGCCCACCAATCAGTGCTTGTCTCCCATTATTGAAATTTTACATGGCTGGTGCATCCTGAGGTGAATGAGCTTAGAAAGAGACGAACGGTTGCTTAGCAGGTGTTGCTGCAATCCGACATTTTGAAACATATCCTGCCTTTAAAATATGGTGGTGCCCTTCTGATGGAAAGAGCTTTGGAAGTGATCTGTGATATATTCCATCACTCTGGAGGTGTTTGCTACATCCAAGTTAATCACTTTTTTAAAATTATTCAATTAGCCTTAGGGCTAGGGATAAAGTAAGTGTTGGGCTATGAATAGGGTTAGGGTTACAATGTCACCTACAGGTGTACTAGAAAAAAAACAGAGATTTGGAAAAAGCAATCCACTACTTGTGGTTATTGCCCTATAACTGGCAAAAAAAAAAAAAAAACCTGCAGAAAAACATGTAAACATTCAGTATTTCTAAACTCTCATTTGTAGATGTGTAAAATGTTTTTCAAGTATAGGTTAGGGAAAGAGTTGTTGTTTAAATGTTCCATTATATTTTATTTTCTATAGTAAATCATATAATATGATATCATATCTAAAGAAAGCCCCTCTTGTTCTTAAAAAAATGTATGATTTTTGTCAGTACAGAAAGTGAGAAAGAGGAAAATTGCAGCTAAACACAAACAATGCAGAAGTGTAAAAACAGCCATTTCAAAAATAGTCAGGTAATTAAAGGTTAAAAGTGGCAATAAGCCCTCCATTGTAAACTGTAATCACAAGAAATTTACAAGAAGAATCAGAAATGCTATTAAATAATCAAACCAATAAACAAACTTGATACCAACCACCTTAATTTAAAAAAAAAAAAAAGCATTTAAACAAAATCTGAAAATTAAGAAAAAATAAAATTCCCTTGGCAAGTATTTGCCTTTCATAATTACTTATATTTTGAAGGGTAAAAAAAAAGACTGTATTGCTATTGAAAATACAGGTTAATTGGATTTTTTCCCCTATTTTTTTTAGCTAATGATGGTAGCTTAATTAGTTTTGCGAGACACATTAACAGATGAGATTAATAAAGAAGCTCAAGGAAGACATAAATGTATTTTTTTTTAAAGAAGAAAATCTATTAAATAAAATAAATAAGATAGAGCCGGTGTAACACGAATTGTCACATTGAGATCTGAAGAGCATTGAGTAGCAGACAAAGACACAAAAGAATATGTCCAATGTATAGCAAAATCATTGGATTGGTATAAACCAGGAGGAAAAAAGCATTTTCCTGGAGACTGGGAGGAAAAGAGCAATATTTGAAAATGTTTCAAACAAACAAAAAGCAAAGTCTCCCAATTTATGACAATACCTGCAATGTGTGTACACACGCACACATACACACACAATGCACAGGAGCCTGTGCAGAGCACACAGATGCAGGTTATCTCCACCAGTTGAGCCAGCGTTTTGCTGGACACATATAACTTTGATCTGCTCCCCAGCAGAAGGGAGACTGCAAGTGTGTCCTGGAGCAATCAGCTTAGTAAAAAAGAAAAGGATCCCATCAGACAGGGGTAGGCAACCATCCAGATTTCCAGATGTTGTGGACTACATCTCCCATAATACTCTTACAGGCGTAATGGTGACAAAGCATCAAGGGCAATGTAGTCCACAACATCTGGTTACACTTTGACAACATATAAATCATACATGCCCTTTAAAAAACATGACCGCGCATACATGGAATTAAAAGTAGGAAGAGTCACGGTAAGATCTCTTCAGATAAATAACAAGGAAAATGTTTTGCAGCCATATATTTTATTGATTAAAAAAATATAGCTTTTTTGGGGGGGGGGGGGGCAAAAAGTAAATACTTTTTCTATCGATTGTATTTTTTTTTTTGAGAACAACTGTTCTAACAGCAATTGACATTATAAAATCTCCAGGCGACAGAGCTGGGATAAAGTAAATCAGTTCTTTAATTACTGTGCAAGACACGCTTTAATGGAAGGCCAACAGCTAGTTAGATAAACAATGTATCACATCCTCTTCCGAAGCAGTTTTTAAATAAAAAACAAACGCGCTCTGATCTGACCGGACGGATCTTGTGCCTTTGCTCCGGACGTCTGAGGAGTTTCGCAAAGTGTCTTCTCCTACCGCCATCCTGATTTAAGAGCCACGGACACTGGGTAAAGCTAATTTCTCCATAGTCATATCTTCCATTCCTTGACCCGGTCTGCTCCAGCAATCTATATTCTAATAGCAGTCATCGGGTCATCAGTTAATAAAGAATACTATTAAAGGAAGCAGGATATCCATCCAGCGAGGACCAAGGCAGCGTAATTTGTATGCTTGTTACTGTAATTAACTGCGCTGGGCATGCAGATTTCCCTGGAGGACGTGGAAGGACGGAGTTTGACCTTGAAGCCAGTTAATATTGGGCAGAGTTGAGTGTGTGGGGCAGAAATTGACCTTGTCAATGTGACACAATGTTCAGTGCTCTACAGTCAAGTATTGTGTCTAAGCATTTCAAAATAACATGTCTTATTTTCTATTTATCTAGAATTTGCATATTAACCCCTTCGTGACGCATGGTGCTTGCGTCCCAAATGACGCAAGCACCAAAACGTCACGATTGGTTCCTGGCCACCGATCACAAGGGGATCGGTAGCCAGGAACACCCTCGCAGAGACCTGATCAGGGTCTTAAAAGACCCTGTGGGTCCCTGCAAAAAAAAAAACGCGAGACCTCCGGACGTCACGTGTGACGTCACGGAGGCATGCCCGAACGCGGAAGTTCGGGCACGGAACGATTTGGAGAAATGTAGCCGGTGCTCGCTTTGAGCACCGGCTACATTTCCCCTTTCAGAATGAGGCCACTCAAAGTGGCCTCAGATGACAGGTGGGATCCCACAAGTGCCCAGTGAGCCGCAATGAGCTGTTTATTACAGGACGTACTATGCCGTCCTAACGACTTTAAGGCACTTAAAGTCAGGACAGCATAGTACGTCCTAACGTCAGGAAGGGGTTAAGGTGCATTTATACCTCTTTTTCTCAAACTTTTATTATGTTTATGTTTTAATAGATATTCACATTCAGAATTAATGGGTCAATGTGATTGAAAGTCTATTGCAGTTTGTATATTCATTTTTATTTTTTTTGGCAGTACTTTTCTTTAAAAATACATTTTTGCAGGAATTCTCCTAGGACTTGCACCTTCAGTTATGACATCTCTTACCAGTGCAAAGAAGGGGCAGTCCTATCATCTCTTGGTAGTCAATAAGAGGGTAGTTTGCTCACGGCATATGTGCAGGATGCCAGCGTCATCAACCAACTACCCCATGCCCTTTTACATGTTCAACTAAACGACTCCTCATGTCAAAAAACGCAGGAGAAAGGATTTGTAGTTTACTTTAAAAAGGCAAGACACTGCTGCATATAAATATAATAAAAACCTGTAGAATATTGGAAGTAATTCAAAGGGATTTGAATTATCTGTTTAATGTGTATTTATCTGAAATACACATTTTAAATTGTCACTCCCCCTGGGAAGCCCTCTTCATTTAATAGATTATTAGGCATAAGACAGAACCCAGATAAAAATGGGGATTTTATCCACTCGTAGAACCTATAGAACACGCGTATGTGTAATATATATTATGATACAAATACAGGAACGTTCTAAAATTCAGCAATCACCATGGAAACCAATAAAATGGTCCTGCAGATTACTCCACTTTAAGGCTTTGCATTAGAACAGATCTTCATGTAGAATATAAAATAATTGTAAAAATCATTATTGTTAGTAATAATAATAATATAGAAATCTGCCAATATCCAGGAGTAGCGGTCTGAATTGGCGTCATTCAAATTACAGTGACATAGTAGTTTAGGTTGAAAAAAAGACTTGCGTCCATCAAGTTCAACCCCTATTTCATGTTTACCAATGTTGATCCAACAGAATGCAAAAAAAAAACCACCTTATTTAAGCAATATCACTGGGGAATAAAAACCTTCTTGACTCCAATTGGGATTCAGATTTCTCCTCGGATCAACCAGCACTAAATAAATATTATTCTCTATAATAAATACTAGGATAAGGTTGGGGAATTCAGATGAGAGAGCCGAATCTCCTCCCCTACATTATACTATTGAACTTCGACAAAACTTTCGTTAGTTTTCGTAATTTGGCTTTTTCATCAGAATTTTTATACTAATGAACATAGGCGATTTTCCATTTGCACGAATAAAATTAACGAAATGAAAATATCGAACGAGTTTCATACAAAATTAATGCAGCGATGGAGGAAATACGTTTCGGACGAAATTTAAAAAAAAAATTTAGTCCGAAAGGAAAAAAAACAAAAAAAAAAATTCTTCGTTGCCCAACTCTAAAACTAAAATTCATGGCCCTCTATATTCTGCAGGTGAGTAACCAACAAGACGTGTTTATATGTTGTTTCCACTTCCCTTTCAGCATTGCACGGCCACTTTAACAAACTTTGCGAACTACGTGCGAAATCAACAAGGTTCCTCTATTTATAGACACAGAATATGCCAGCTAATTACGGACGCCTCTGACGTTCTCGCCTTCTTAACGGAGATAAATTACGACCAACTTGAAGCGTACATAGGACTCCTTCCAACCGAGCTACCTGATGTTCTTCAAGAAACAACCGAGTGGTAGATTATTATTTTTGCTGCGTTGTTGGAAGCTGGCATTAAGTAAATCACTCTCCGTGGAGTTTAGTCACCTTCTGGTTTCTGCCTTACACCATGAAAACAAAATGCTGACAAAATCTGCTCACTCACAACAGAGCCTTTCCAAGTTACCTTATGTCTGTTCTGAAAAAGCTAAGAGATGCACATATATTTTGGAACACACAGCAACAAACAATAAGTTAGGGCAGAATGACACATGGATAGAGGAGTCTGTTGGTGTTGTATGACCTTGTCTCTCCTTTGCAAAAAAAAAAAAAAGTTTTTATTGTACAATTATAGATTAAAGTGGCCCCAAAGTCCCCAAATATGCATGCTCCCTAACTTCACTCTCCAGTGCACATCCGTAATATGGGTGACACTCACCTTTCCCAAGCCATGCCACCCAACATTCCTACATTGCACAGGGGGAAATTTTGAGAGGCATGCTGACCTATCATCAGAAATCTTCGTTGCTCAAACATAAAGCATTTTTAATAAAATATATTTATTTTTTATTCGTTTAAGCATATTTTTTTAATAACGAGTTAGCGATTTCTAACAAACCTGCAATTTTTGTTATTTTGCTCTTGGCACAGCGGGCATATTGCATCTCCATCCAGTTTTGCAGAATGTAATATTGGAACATTCGGCTCAGCTGCAGGTATTCCAGTTCATGATTGGCTGCTAGCTAGTTTTTATTTTTGTACCTGTCTATGTAGAATGTGTGATAACAGCGGCCACCTCCACAATGAAACAAGTCCTATCCTAATAAAGTCGACAATAGAGTTGTTGTAAAGGAGCATGAATGTGTTGGCAATACAGTTTGAAACTGCTATATGTTAAGAAAAATTGAAGAGATGGGTCTGCTAATGGGTCAGATTGATCCACTAGGGCTCTCCTTTTGGCAAGTATTCATTACAAAGGAAGAGGACAAAGAGGACAAGGGCATAGAGGACAACTGTAGACAAAAAAAAATACTTCTGTTAATTGAGAGATTGCATCAAGTGTAGACATATTAAATACATATACATTTGAAATAAAAATGCTTTAATGAGAGACTACAAATAAAGTACCTGACTGAACTCTCTTCTCTTCTAAAGAACTATCAGGAGGCAGACATCTTGGGTCAGATGGGTAAGGGTTTTCTTTATCTCCGCTAAGATTCTAAACAACATGTCTGCCTCCTGCTACAAAGGGATCAATAAGATATTTTATTTGTATTCTTACACTAAAGCATTTCTACTTCAAATACCTACACTTGATGCAATTTTTCAATTAATAAATTATGGTTTGTCCATTGTACATAATGTTTAATTTCTGGGAAACCCACCTATTATTTTTTTAACTTTAAAATGATTTTTCAGTTCTCCCTCAATTGTACATTGAAAATAGTTTCAGGGGGGCCAGTAAATTCAGTGACATTCAATAAGGAGGGTCCGAGATACGCAATACTGTGTCTACAGTGGTGTCTCCCATTTATGAAATAAATAGGAAGTCATCACTGGGTCATCACTGGGTCTTGTCAAATGGAAATAAGTTTGGTTTATAGACTTTCAGTTTATAGAATACATGTAATGCTATTGCTATTCTATAAAAAGAAAGTCTATAAACAGAATGTCTTTCGGTTTATAGACTTTCGGCTTATGGAATACATGTAATACTATTGGCTTTCTATAAACCGAACGATTCTTATGAATGGGGACTTTAGTTCGGTTTATAGAAAGCCAATAGTATTACATGTATTCCATAAGCCGAAAGTCGGGTCCCCATTGACTTCGATGGGGTTCGGGTTCAAGTTCGACCCCGAACCCGGACTTTTTTCCGAAGTTCTGCCGAACCCGAACATCCAGGTGTCCGCTCCACACTACTGATGAATGATTTTGTTAATGTTCAGTTTATATAATTTGTTTCTTTATTTTGTTTGTTTGTTTGTTTGATTGTTTGTTTGTTTCTTTCTCCTTCCCTCTTCCTTCCTCTATTTCTTATAATCATGATTTTACATGGTATAGTTTTTGATATATTTCATAAGAGACCAGCTGATGTCTTTTCCCATGATGATGATGATGATGCATTAATTGATTTTTTTTAGGTGCACTCTATCAAAGGGAAGGTTTCCCATTTCCAATTTCTTGCATTAATTATTTTTACTTCTACCATGCAGTGTATAGCCAGACATTGGGAGACCTGTGAAAGATAATTCCATTTTAAATGTAATAGGGCAACCATTGGATTCCATATTAATTCCTTAGATTCTATACATTTTATCTATTCAAAAGCTTCCTTCCAAAATTGGTTTGACCAATTTACTACTCCACCATAAATGTAGGAAGCAAGGGGAACTTGCATGGCTGCCTCCTCGTGGCCGCTTCATCAAAGGGCAGTCAGTTAGGACAGTCATGGCGGCTGTTAAGGTTCAGGGTTACTAATTAGGGATTAGGGAGGTTACTTTATTATTGGCAGTTTACTAGTATGTATTTGTAAGCTCTGAACTGCAAGCGCCTACACTGCTGTGATGGAACTCTCCTATACCTCTGACGGTTCAGTTATGAACTGCGAGCGCCTACACTGGCGTGATGGACTCTCCTATACCTCTGACGGTTCAGTTCTGAACTGCGAGCGCCTTCGCTGACTCGATGAACTCTCCTATACCTCTGACAGTTCAGCACTGGAATAGCTAAGCTTAACTTTCAGTTGTTAAATTACAAAGATGACCCAGAAGGAACCATCTAAATCACTCCATCAGCAACAATTAGGAGGGTACATTTTTGCCACACTTTTTAGGAGTAGGTTCCACCTGTTCATTACTTTGAATTGATTTTATGGCATGTTTAGAAAGTGAATCAATCTATTGTATCTGTTGTAGTGAACTTATCCATTCACACAAAGAAATCTAAGTACCAAGGTATTTTTCCCATGCACTTGACCCTGGGATTGGGGAATTATTCTGTATTATCCTCAAATGATCCTGACACCTTGCAACTACCTTACTAATCCTTTGATAGTAGAAAATACCAATCTGTCCAATCCCCCAATATAATGTATCCTTTAGGAAATACTTAACTCGAAGATTACTAAATCATTTTCTGTTGGATAACTGTAATGTTTGAAATAAATCTATAAAGGGGAATACATTTGTATCCTTTATTGTACTTCATCTTAACCTGACCATCCCTTTTATGTTACATTTTATACATACACCTTGGTACTAAAATGTCTTTGGGTGAATGGATAAGTTGACTTAAACAGATACAATAGATTGATTCACTGTGTAAACATACCAGAGAATCAATTCAAAGTAATGGACAGGTGGTACCTATTCCCTAAAAGTGTGTTAAAAATGTACCCTCCTAATTGTTGCAGATGTATTTGCTAAAAAGGAAAAAAAAAATAAAAAATATATATATATATATATATATTGTTTTCCCTTTTTAGCAAATACATCTGATTCAATAATTTCCCAAGGCTCCTTCCTCATAGACACCACTTGTAGTTTTATAGAAAATAACCGGCATATAATGACCGGAAGGACCAGACTTCCTTATGTCACCATTTTATCCAGAATATTCATGCTGATTCTGTTTTTTTTTTTTTGTTTTTTTTTACCCTTCCAGACATACGCACCAAAAACTGTCCTGAACTCTATTCAATCAATATCTAGATATTTTTAAAGTAACCTTCCTAAAAAAAAAAAGTTGGCCCACTTAGGAATGATATGTGAATAGGTGGCTCCAATATTTTAATAATTTATTTAAGTAATTTCACAAAATGAACCTCCATTCACCTGTTCACGGCAGCAGTTATTGTTATTCCTAAATAATTAAAGTCCTTTTTTTTCTCCAAAACAATTAAAACTCTTGTTTAAGTTTATAGATAAAGTCTTGAAGATTTTTGCCTGCACTACTGTTTTGCTCACATCTAGCGTGTAATTGGATATCACACTACAATAGTCTATTTATTTTATGCCATTTTATCCTCTGACCAGCAGTCTCCATGCTTTACTGTAAACCAGGGACTGCCTCCCAAATTCGGGACTATCCCTCACAAAGCTGCACATTTTGGAGGTACACTATAGATTTTTTGACTTTCTTGATTGAGCTCAGGTGTGTGGGGGGTACTGTTCTTTTACATAATGTACTCCTACACATATCCATTATTTGATTCTTGTGCTATGGGCTCTACTGGTTTCACTTTTTTGTATTTCATAAAATAATAATAATCAATTTTTTATTTTTGCTTCTAGTAAGTTCAAGTTACTTTTCCTACTCAGGGAATAAAGTACGTCTTACTAAAGAACCAAATGGAAAAAAAAAAAAACAACTATAGTGCCACATTAACAAACCTTTTTTAACACGCTAAAATAAATGAATAAACCTTTTTGACACTCTAAATCACCCACTCTTTCTTATCTATTTACATAGCAGGTGTAAAAGTCTTAATGAAAAAATTATACTTTATTGCTGTGAATAATTTCAATAATTACAGCTCATTAGTAGCCATCCTTTTGATGTGCTTTTACTTAATTTTTCAGTCTACAAAATAGGTATGGGTCAACTTTTTATTTAACATACAATTTGTATTAATTATACACATAGTGATTTAACTTAAGCAACTGTGCATTAGTTTAATAAAGAAAAAAAAATCTAGTTCACTCACGATATAATAATTTTCATTGAATCAAACATAATATTTAGATCAACATTAAATTAAATTATTTATAATCTGGAACTGTCTGATAATATTGTTTATTGTTAATATTATTATTGATTTGCTTTGTAATGAATTTGGCAGCATGGTTTAATACTAAGCTCGATCCTATGGATATTCAGTTTTCAATATATTAGATTTTTTAATTGTGGCGTAATTAAACCATTGTTTTTTTTTTTTGTTTTTCATTCCCAGAATATTTAATGTTTCTGGTATCAAATTCCCAATAAACTTATTCTGGCAATGTTATTATAATATGTCATAATACAGCATCTGTTTATGTCAGAGAGAACTGTGGCAGGAAAGACATTCTATTTGTCTAAATGAAATTAAATTATCTGGGAAGAACAGGCCTTCATATCCAAGCACCTGATCCTATCAGTTAAAAAAACATATTATTATTATTTTCATTTTAAATATTACAGATCCACATTGAGTTTATACAAAAACACATTTTCCATATTCCTTTGGTTGTTCCATTTTGCAAGATGGTACGGACTATGCATTTAATGTAGTATTTTAGCCAATGAGTATGTTGTAATAATGTGTTGTATTAACCCTTGCCCTCAATGTCACCTTCACCTTCTCCTACAAGTTCATCAAACCAAGGCTTGTCCTGATATACACATCATACATTCAAAGACAGATGCACATCATGCTAGGAGCCACTGGAGCTCAAGTTCAAAGAGATTGCAACAATAAAATCAATTGGGCCAAGAGAGGCCGTTGTTTTTTAAGAATTATTTATTGTGATAATTTATTTTTATAAACAATGAAGCAAAAAATTTCTAAAGTGAGATCACACGTTTCTTTTGGACAAACTTTTTTTTTTTCAGAAAACATTTGACCCACTACTTGGATTATTCAAAACTGGCTATCCCACATTAAGTGTTGCATACTATGGGATAGAGAGATACCTCACAGCCAATAGGAAGTCTCTCACTCAAAGTGGGTGGGGCTAAGTCACAGTAGTCCAATAAGTATGAAAAAATGTAATGTTAGAATTGTCAAAAAAAAAAAAAAAGTCAGAATTTGTATTCTTTAGTTTGCGATAAAATGTGTTATATTTTTTATGTCAAAAACATTAGGTTTTAAACATATATTCAAATGTTATCCATAATTACCAGCCTGGAGGAATGATGCGGTAGAGAAATTTTGGATCATCAAAATATGTAGAATCATGAAAATTTGAGTCATTTTAATATTAATAATCTTAATAATTAATAATGTCAAATTGTCCTGTTCAGGGATTTTAAAATACTTTTCCATGAGAACCATTTTGTGCTATAAATAGGACTCCTTGGACCTCTGTGAAATTAAAGGGGAGCACTGATATGAGCAGAAACTCCAAGCCTTGCGTCTTTTCAGTCTTCACACTCAACCAAAACATCTACACGTTGTGCCTACAATAAGCTCCACTAATTTTACTAATAAATAAAATGTGTGCAGCACAGATATGGTGTCACCTGTATTGGTGCCAAGGTCTATGAAGGTCCATTAAATACCATAATATTGTCCATCAGGAACACTGTTGGTTCCCAACCCAGGACCTCATATCCATATTTCAAATTATATTTATTCAATTTGCAGCAAAAGCATTTATGATCGGGGAATGGACTCCAAATGCTACTTGTGCTGGACACTCTAATAATACACATAAGTAGTAAAAGGTTGGAAATTTTAAAAAAAAATTAAGCCTACATCCCTATGAATTTTAACAAAAAATTGGGGAATTATTTTAACCAATATTGGCATTAAATGTCATAATTTTAATCATTCAGCCCTTTTATCCAGCTCTAGATAAAGATGTAAATTTGGAACTTGATTGACTTGTAACTTTCAACCAAATTACCTATATTATTATTATAATAAACATTACCTTCCCTTAGATAAAACTTATCTTTTTAAAAAAGTAACTGCACCAAATGTTTTAGCTTCCTAAGAATAAACAAAAAAAAAAAAAACCGAAACAAACAGATTCTTACAATCAAGTATATAAAGTTTTATAAGCTGGAGATGTTGTTTTCAATATACATGGCCCATGGACATTGAAGAATGGAGAATATTTCATTAATAGTGTTGAGCGAACCCGAACCGCACTGTTCGGGTTCGTACCGAACATTACGGTTTCCACTGTACGTTCGTGTTGGAGTTCGGGGTTCGGAGATTACATTGTATGTAATGCTATGGGCTTTTTATAAACCGAAATAGAGTCAACATTCATAAGAATAGGTCAATTGACCTATTCGTATGAATGGGGACTCTATTTCGGTTCCTTCAGATATCCTATAAAATATATCGAAATATATTATATATATATAATGTTCCTTCAGATATCCTATAAAAACAATCGACTCTACGGAGGAAGGCTCCTTCCTGAATCGTCTTAGCTAGACTATTTAAGCCACTATTAGGACTGATTTATTTGCGAAAAGAACCAACAATAATATATTCTATACCAAATGTAAGTGGTCTCTGTTATCATCACTGTTTCAACACATCACACTGAATTAAGGTTCTATACATTAAACACAATTGGTTTCATCCCGCTGCAGTGTATCTCTCCAGCAATATATTAAGCGGGCCTGTTAAGAGTTATTTCATTATTCCATAGTCTGTCGAATTAAGGAGCCAAGTGATGTTGGCAGGTACGGCTGTGTCCTTACATTGCAGAGCTGCCCAACAGTTACCTTATTAAAGGGGCTGGCATCAAGCCTAACGCCCAGAGCTCATCTAATATTTAATGGGTAAAAAAACCCCACTAATTAGCACATGATCAATAATAATATTTATAATCATACAGTTATGTAATTAGGTTTTTTTTTTTAAAGTACACTTGTTAAGAATTTGTACTGACCCTCTTTGCTCGCTCATCCTTCTATACATTCCTAAATGTTGATTTCTGTCATACACTGAAAAATACAAAACTCAATAAAAAAGTTTTTGAAATAAAAAAAAGTAAATCCAACTTAACATTTTCAATGACCTTTATTTGTTGACTTGAAAGGGGAAAAAAGGAGAAAAAAAAGCAAACTAACTTTACCAAAATAGTTAAAAAATGGATCTCAACTTGATTCAAGGAATGGATGATTCCCTAGATCCTCATTACCCAAACTAAAAGTATCTGTTATGGTACATCTGTACCATTATATATCTACCGGGGAGACAGCAAAGGGTTTAATATCCCACTGGAAGAAAAGTTCTATATAAATGTCTATTATTATTTATTATTATTATCACGATTTGTAAAACCACTCTGGTTTTGAAAGCTCTGGCCGAACCCACCAAAAAAAGTTCACGGAGAAGTGATTAGACATCTTAACTGCCCCTGACAAAGAAAAAAAGGCATCATAGAAAACGGTCATATAAAAAGCCAGTTTTATAGCAGTTTCATATTGCATATTTTACTATAGGCATTATATAACAGAAAATGTTGACCTTTAGCTGCAGAGGTTTTTCTTGCTTAGCTTGCGGAAGCCCGTTGGGGTTACCCTACCATATAAAATCAGTTACAAGGAGTAACAAGGTTATTTCTTAATTACTCCGTTTTTACTAATTTCTTCTTTTTTTCCATCTTTTTACAGCACTGAGGTTAGGCATAAAGGTTAATTGTGGGGCAATGTTCTAAAAGTGATCCACGGAAATGGAATGTTCCAGCTGACGACATCACTTTTAGAACTTTGGCCCAGGAATTATTTTTATACAGATCCTCTAATAATTGACACTGTTCTGCTCACAGACAATAGGGATCTGCCTAAGTGTATATGGCAGCGATCCCATCCTCTTCTTTTACAGTTAATTGCCGCAGACCACACACCTTCCCTTTGTTTTGTAACTTGCTCGTCCGTCCAACACTTAGCTGGGTTGGAATTGCTTTGCCAGCAAATCTAACCAACAATGCATCTCTTTGTGTGGTGTATTAAGACAGCTGTTTAATCTCTATAGCACTATTGCGGAGTAAAATTGGTGTACGGCCAAACACTGTGATAAGGACATCGTCTCTGTGCCCAAAGCTTTATTGTGCCTTCTCCACGACCAGAATATCTGGCTCCTGAGGGCTTGTGTCCTGCCAAAAATATCTCCAAAGCTCAAGAATGCAGATGTGATCACTTGGGTAGAAATGCTATAAAAATGCATGGTATGAAAAATGCTTTCTCCCCTTCTTCCCTGGGTCGTTATGCGTTTTATACAACAATTTTCATAAAGGGTTCTATTTTTTTAATTTTGGGTGTGAACATTTAGAGAGAGACTAAAATCCATGGCATAATTTAATTTGTTATCCAACGGGTCAATTTCCTCACAATCGCTGATTTGTTATACTATGTCTGTTAAGACAAAGACATTTAATTATCAAAGTTTTATTTTTTGTTGAAGCAAAATAATACTGTTAGCTGCAGCTACCTATTCTATGGATCTTTAAATTCTTTTTGATTTGATTTTTTATTATGTATATTCTCTGTACACATACTGGTGACTAAGCAATGGGATCACTAAAAAGTGAACTGTAAAAATGAGTCTTTTACGAGTTGGATAAATAGGTAACAATTGCGTATATTTCCACGGAGAAGGATATAGTCATTATATGCAACACTGAAAGATGATTAAAGGGAGTTACAAGTTAGCTGAAATAAACATTTAATCCCGCCAAGCTAACTATACATTGTCCAGGGCCAAGCCTGGTTAGTTTCTCTTGCTATCATAGAGAGTTCTCTAATGGATAATGCAGAGTTAATACTAAAACTCTCAATTTTATAGCAATTCATTATGAGGATCAACTCTGCTCTTCTAGCAAGAGAAAATCACCCGTTTTGTCCCTGCACAATGTATAGTTAAAAGGACACTAACCTGTCTTTTAATTCTTGCTTCCTTAGAGGAAACAAGGGTTAAAAAATGATACCGGTGCGTAGCTTTGTAGACACATGAGGGCTTACTCTCAGCCCATAGCCTGTCGGAAAGGCCGGCCAGTGTCAGAGCATGCACAGCCAATCAGAGCAGAGGCCTGCCATGCTCGTCTGACTGGGATCTGTATGGAGCGGGGGCCACTCTGCTCTAGAAGACAGAGAGACAGCTGCCAAGCAAACCAGACTGTCTGCTTCCAACTTGTGTTTCCTCAGTGAGAGGAAATATATGACCCCTAGTGGTCACACCGAGCACTGCTGACTAACATAGGAACTATCCAATTTTAAATACATTTGTTTGTTTCTTTATTTCTTTGGGTTTTTTTTTCACTATGTCCAGTAGTGTTGTATGCTCATATATCATCCTGCAATCTCGAGCAAAACAAATTATTCCTGAATTCATGCAATGATCCTCAAAACCTTATTTTTTTTTTTTATCAGGGCCCAGCACAATCTGCACAATTATATTCCCTGATTTTGTTTTTGTTTTTGTTTGTTAATAGCATTTTGTTTGTTTTATCACGGCTTCGTTATCTGTAATCTGCTGTCTTCCCTCAGTCACAGGGTCATACGGATCCAGCTCTGCTCAAAATGGTACAAATCCTTTTGTTTGGTGTATAGCATCTTAATCCCATTACGTTACTTTCTCTTAACAATGAAAAGAACTACACATTGATTGACTGCTAGACGTACTACAGTCATACATGGATAGAAATGATTGTAGCTGCTTTGAGGCTAGACATGTGGGAAAGAGAAGACGAAAATCAATGCTATCTCCTTTCTCTCCAGGCACTGGCTTTGCAGAGAGCATCTCGACATATTGGAGCAGTAAAACCACTTGAAAAAGGTCTGAATTGATCTTTTTTTCACCCGGATTGAATGAATTATACCCCAGCTTATTATAATGTCTTAATGCAGTGTGTACAGTCAAGATAAAATAACGATATGTAGCTCGATAAAATAAACCCAGCCAATGGAATAATTGGGGAGGCTGACAATCCAGTATCTCTATAAATGATGTGCTCTCTACCAGTTGAACTAGTAGTCGGTAGACAAAGAACTAATGGAGCATGCATGTTACTTGTACTCTAAGTAGACATCCCTCTTAAAGGCACACTCCCACCAAAAAATTAAAAGGGTTTATTTATTTTGTATTGTTGATTTCAGATATGTCTTTTGTTTTTGTTATGTGAGTTTATTTTATGAAATATGTAACTAAACAAGTGTGACTTGGTGCCACCCCTCAGTGACTTTACAGCACTAGTATCTCACTTTGGGGCTGGGGACGCAGAATGCAGTCTATAAGTCAGAATTCTGACCATAGATTTGCATTGAATGTTAGGGTAATGTAACTATAACATCACAAGGGGGCGGAGTTATGGTCCTGTTTGATCAGGTCAATCTCCTCTCTTTGAGTTGGAAGGCGGGTAAAAAAAGATTGTACACAGCCACCTAGTCCTGCCCACTATGATACACAGGAGCCAGTAAGAGAGCTTATGACATCATCATGCAGGCTTTGGCCACAGTTGTAAAGTGAGACTTGCTGGAAGATTTTGGAGAATGTTGGTTCATGGGTAAAATTCTCAAAATGGATGCTGGAGACAGATACCGCATTTTATTGTTATGCAATTAATTCAAACAAAGAAGAAAACAATGGCATATGTCTTATACATGTGTTTGCTTTAAATGCACATGTAATCTAGTTACATCTTATGTAAGTGGTAGTGTCCCTTTAATCACACCTTCTGACTTGCTAGTTTTCTTACTATTAACCTGAATATTAACTCCTCCCACATTAACTCCTCCTACTGCAGATTCCATGCATACAGCTGTATGTTCAGTCATTTTTATAAGGAACACATCACACTTCCCTGCAGAATGTATAATTTATGAGTTCAGAAAATCATTTAATCCAATCAAGATAGTTGATGGGGTCATCTTCTTGATAAATTAATTGGTGGGATGCTCAGATGGGTTACGCGAGTTTTAACCAAAAAGCTGAATTATATAAAGAATACAAATAAATATGGGGCTTTGAAGAAAAAAGAAAAAAAAAAAAAAACTATGCAATTTTATTAGAAAGAAATAAAAACCAAACAAAGAAAAGAGAAGAGTAAAATATATAGAGAGGCATTGGAGTGGCAATACAGAAGATGCATTAGGAGACCTGGGTTCGTATGTCTCTATGGAATTTTTGTTGATCAAAGGGATTGGAATAATATGCGCTGATACTTTATAACTGCATTATAGTCCGAGTGAAAGCCATACGTCTTTATATACCAAACAGCTAACCTGGTTAGAGATATGCAATATACACAGCTGAAAAATAAGGCATCAGGAAACTACTTTCTGCAGACAATCAGCTCCCATCTGTGCTATAAATTACAGAGAAAGAATGCACAGGATGCCAAGCAGGCCGGGGTACACAGTGAGAAACGGGATGAGCTCCATACAGGGGGACATGATGGATGGAAAGGGATTGCAAATGTGCAAACCATGAATTATTTTGATTTATGCATTATTCCAGCATAGATTCAAAGCAGTTTGAGTCATTTTTGTTTTGTAAAATATCCGTTGGGGGGATGTAAGGGGGGGGGGGGGTGCGTGAAGTTACCAAGGGAATTTGGGAGCATTACTACTATTGTTCAGATGCACTTGCCGTAAAATCTGTAGCTACTGAGACTATAACTCCCATCATTCATGGCTAAAATGATAGTATGGCATGTTTAGGAAAATGCAAAATGAATAGACACACTCGAAATATTGTTAAATGTGTTACAAAAAATAGTATGCCATGTCATGAATGGCAGAATTGTGGAACCCCATGCGTTTTAATATCATACCATATAATTTTAAATCCCCATACCCTAGGAATCTGACGGAGCCGCAGTTATGGTATGTATAAAACTGTGAGAATGATGTTAAAATAAGGGGCAAAACCTTTACTCTTTAGTCTCAATATTCAACTTTTTGTTCAGCACAGATAATGCCAGATTAAGACTAGAAGATAATTGTAGTGCAAAAAAGTTATTTAAAATAGGCACAATTCTTTGACTTTTTCAAATTCATAGCCTGTGACAAAATCCCTAACCAATAATTTTTATTGTGGCGCAACTGGCGCTCTGTGGCTTGGGTTAACTACCTTTTTTAAAAATACCAGCCATGTTAATGTCTTCATAGATACTGGAAGTAAAATGCTGGCGACCCCATTTAAAGGGTTATGATCAACATGAAACTAACTTTGAGGTAACTGGTGATGCTTAACCTGTAAACCGTCTGTGGTGTTTCCTGTTTAAGAAATCACCTGTGCTTGTTTGGTATAAGTCATTTGAACCCATTCTCCTCTAAAACACGGACAAGTAGAAGTTCAAAACCTGCTGTTTTTAAATCACAGCAGAGTTCAGCTGTCATAGTATATTTTTAATATAAGCTCAGTGCCCAAGACATCCGTATGATTCATTTTCTAAACAGATATTGATTATCTGTTCTCTCGCCGTGATTTCTACGGCTCTTGCTTCGGTTACTTACTGGTCATTTAATCGGCTTCCAGTCACCGACTAAGAGGAGCGGCCACAATCCTAAGAACAAAGTAAGTTATTTCAAGAATTGGTCAGCAGCCAAGGATATCAGATCATCAAAGACCAGTCTGCAATGTGACCAGAAGTGACCGGGATAACGGGGGTTATGGCCACTCTGTTGGCTGTGATGTAATACAAGAAAGGCATTCAAAGTATCTTATGACTACTAAATTGTGGAGTTTTGAAAGTTTTTATAAAATCTTTACATTATTACTATTTTAAAAAAAAAGGTTTCTCCTGTATAGTTGTTATATAAATAAAAGTCTAATGTTCTACTATGCTGGTTATTATTATATGTTTTGTGTATTCTGTCTATGCTGTATATGAATCTATAGTTTATAGTTATAATTGTATATTCTTTGATAATCTTCATTATGAATGGGGACTCTAGTTCGGTTTATAGAAAGCCAATAGTATTGCATGTATTCCATAAGCCGAAAGTCTATAAACCGAAATACATTCTGTTTATAGACTTTCTTTTCATAGAATAGCAATAGCATTACATGTATTCTATAAAGCGAAAGTCTATAAACCGAATGTCTTTTCTATAAACCGAAATAGAGTCCCCATTCATCCGAATAGGTCAATTGACCTATTTGTATGAATGGGGACACTCACCCACATTTTACTTCATTTTGCAGCCCTCTAGCCCTTTCCAGGACTTTTTTAGAGGCATTTTAGTGGCCAAAAGTTCGGGTCCTTATTGACTTCAATGGGGTTCGGGTTCGGGGTCAAGTTCCCCAAGAACCCGGACTTTTTTTCCGAAGTTCGGCCGAACCCTCCGAACCCGAACGTCCAGGTGTCCGCTCTACTCTACTTGTGACATTTTCAAATTTTACATTTTACAGTTTAGTCACATTGTTTTCGGAATTCACAGGTGGGAAAGTTTTTATTTGTCAACGCTGATAGCATGTGTTGTGCTTAGCCGCTGATTCCATCTTCAGAATATCATTACGGATGAATGGCTCAATAACCAATGAGCAACTAGTTGTCTTAACTGCACCCTTTTGCTTTACGTACTCAAATTTGAAAAAAAAATCGTATTTGAAACTCGACAAGAACAAGAGCGACCTCACTTGTACTACGAGTGATCACAGCATAAAGACAACTGGACCGAGACATTTCTCTGAGATGATATCGCCCTGGCTCATCCTAAGCATCACAAGCTGTGTTGAAAGCTAAATTCAGGAATTATTCTTTGAAGATCTGTACATTTTAACTCTATTACCTTAATAAATGTTTCAGATTTCATTCATGATCTGTTTTGCCCTCATGTCCATCACTCTCAGTTCTAGGGCCACTGGACACTTAGGTTGCTCTTTAAATTTAAGCAACACCCCCTGCCAGCAAACTCAGAAGACCTTGTCTATTTCCCAACAAATTATAGACATCATCTTTGGTTGCGGGATTTGTAATGCCGTATTTGCTCGAATATAAGATGACCCTGATTACAAGACGACCCCCCAAACTTTGGATATTCCTTTAAGAAAAAAACTAAAAGCCTGAATATAAGACTACCCTAGGGGAGACATCCTCCGCTGCTGCCCGGCACTTCCGCTGGGACTTTTATGATGAAGCCGGAAGGGGAGGATACCTGCACGTATCATGCAGACATCCACCGGCTGTTAGCAAGGGCCATCCAGGTCTCCTGCAGCCCTGCGGGGGACCCGGATCCCAGTCTTATAGTCTGACCTCGATTTGAGGTCAGATTATAAGACGACCTCGAATATAAGACAAGGGGTCTTTTTCAGAGCATTTGCTCTGAAAAAAACCTTGTCTTATATTCGAGCAAATACGGTAAATTGGTCAGAGGCCTGATCAGTCACTCAGAGAGTTGAAGTTGAATCTGTTCGGAGTCTGCTGTTGTATTCTTCGTACAAATTACAAAATGCGAGAGAGAAAATCAGATTTAATTTTTTTTTTTAACAGTGATATGATGATTTAGGCAAACTGTGCGCATGGGCTTGTCATTTAATTATGAAATTCACCAAGGGAAGCATTCACCAGAAACAGACATATCTTTAAAAAGGGTCTCTGAGCATTTATTCAAATTACCTTTTTTAAAGATATGTCTGTCTCTTATTATTGAAATTGTGTAAAAAAAAAAAAAAAAAAAAAAAGTAGAAATAAATCAAATAAAAAAATCTTTCAGGTCAATTCACTCTTTTGAAATATGTTGAATTGGAAACACGTTTTACAATATACTGGGCAAAACACAATAATGTTGAAAATTGTCTCTAAGTCTTTTTGTTCTCAAATGTTTCAGCAGTAAATCCTCTGACATGTCTTCAGATTCACATTGCAGACTTGTAAAGTCTCATGTTCCCCACTTGCACTTCTCATATAGAGGAGCCAGTGGATTGTTAGTGCAGGTATTTGCTATTGTATCCTCTTTCCTGCAGTCTCCATGATTTCCTGGGAAGCATGCAGGCTGATCCCATCGACGACCATCTATCTACACCAACGCAGGAGGGAGCTTTTAGCTTTACAGGTATGGCTTTATAAAGCAAAGAGGAATCTGAGAAGGAAATTGGAAAATCAAGGCCAAAATAGCACAGTTCGAAGTTTAGCTGAATTATGAACTTAATCCGATTTGACTACTTTGGCCTTGCGATTCTTTATTCCCCTCTAAATTGCCTGTAATTCCCATAATCAATAAAGGTAAATGCAACTAGGACCAATCAACTGAACAATATGCCAACAACTGGAGATAGATTGCATGGCACAGAACATTGTCCAGATTATTACCATCTTGGAAACATATTTAAGAAATTCCAACGTTGGATGAGCAGAACAGAATATCAGAGCAAGAACAAATCCAACATCACCAGCTCCATACTGAACAATAATTATACTTCACTCAGGATTACAAGATACATGTGGCGCAAAAGGATATGTTGGCTTGATACACCTTATGAGCTACCAAATAGATCTTACGCATAGGATGTACTAACACAGAGAGACACAAGTCAGTCCAACGTGAGCAACAGTTGCGTGCTCCAAAAAGTTGCTGAGACGGTGAGAGCATGCTAGCTCTACGGTCAGCTCTGTCTCAACTGAGAGGCAGAGCTGAATTAGCCCTGTGTGTAACTTCAAACATACATATTGGGTTTCACGAAAGCGAAGGGAGACTAATTTAATTGACATGAACTTCATAGACTGAAATCCCTTTCCTTGGAGGACCATTTCCAATTTATGAATGGCATTGCGAGCAGGGCTCTCTATCTCATGTATCAGTCTGATCCTGTTAGTATGTTGTCCCCCTCTATGCGCTGTACCTAGTGCTATGTAAATTGTTGGCCCTATATAAATAAATGTTAAGGAAATGTAATTACTTTCTATAGTTCAAAAATCCTTAGGGGTTTTTTGCCTTCTTTTGGATCAAAAGCTGTAATGATAGGTAGAAGGGTTGAACTTGATGGACTTGTGTCTTTTTTCAACCTAAATTACTATGTTACTATGTTACTGTGTATGCCTAAATATATAATAAATGCCTGTTTGTGTAGTTAGACAGAGAGTAAATCACATGCATGAATTATATAATATAATGGTTCAGTTTATCACTCAGGCAGCACACTGCCATGCAACCTAGATTGGTACCTGGAGCACCATGCGGTAGTGGGGGCTTATATGTACTTAAATGATCTGCTAAAGGATATTACCCATTTAACAAAAAATAAATAAATAAATCGATTCCTTCGAAGCCCTGGGCATGAAGAGAAATCATTAGTGATTTTTTTTTTCTTTGACCTTATCACACCTTAATCCACACCTCTCCTCGTTTTGGATTTTTGTATTTGTTTTTTTTTTTTTTCTTTCCTTTCTATAAAAAGAGCACTACAAAATCAATGTGTGGATTCAGCCCAATCACAAAACCCTCTTCAGTGGTCAGTACAGAGCCATGTTTAGCTAGTCTGCACTTCAAACCTCCGCTTGATGCTGTAATTTGCTCTCTGATTTACCGCCAAGGCTGATGTGCTGTTTAATGGAGATTGCATCCTTTTACTCCACCTGCTGCCGATGTATTAACCCACTGGGGCTCAGAACATCATGCCAGGCTAAATGGTACATGCGCCTCTCTGGGAAACAAAAGGGTAATGTCGTATTTGAGACACAGCCTATGAAAAAGCAGTCATTTCAGAGTAGCTGATGGGTAAACAAAGTAATGTTAAAATATATTGCACCATGTAGGTACGAACCAAATGGACCTTTCTAACATGCCTTTTGTAGACATCATCAACGTATTTTCCGACTTGTTGACATTGTATTCAAAGTTGCTAAATGTTTTTGATTGTAATGCACAGAATATACACACAAGCCCATTCTCAATACATGCATTGGAAAGTTCTCCCAATCTGGTATTCAAAATGTCCTTAAAAATTTTTTTAAAAATAGAAGAAGGGATTGACTATTCAAAATTATACATTACTGCTAAAGACATTAACCACAACGCAGTTGAAGACTCTGTCACGCATATGACCACTATGCCACATAGCTACTTCCAGAGCTCCTTCAAGGTAGGAAGATATATATCATTACAAGATAAGACACAATGATACAGTACCTCATAGAAACTATGGAGAATACATATGGTAGGGCGGGGTTAATGTAAAACAACTGTAACTGAGCTTGTAGAACCAGGTATTTCAGTTAGATTTGCTCTGATAAGAATACCAAAAGGGTATAAGCAGCTGAACCCTAAATCAAACATAAAGAAATGAACCTCATTTGTATCTAGCAGAATTACTTGGCCACTATTGAGTACAAGAAAAATCTAAACCTTTACGAAGTCTTTTATTTGAAATCCAAGATCCAAACAACAGTAAGTAGCAAAAGCAGGGATACCATCTTTTAATTTAAAAACTACTTTAAACAGCACCCGTATTAAAAAGAAACAAAGCATGGCACCTCGAGAAAGATGTAAGCTTGAGAGTCCTTCACCAAAACCTCCTTATAATCATTGCGTGGAATGTTGACAAAATTCTAAGCATGTACATCAGTTATGAGGCTAACCATCAAAGGACAACTGTAGCAAAACATGAAGTTGTGTTTAATTAAAGGATTGCGTCAAGTGTAGGCATTTTATATAGAAATGCTTTAATGAAAGAATACAAATAAAGTACCTAATTGAGCTATCTTTACCCAATATAGCTCCACCAGGAGGCAGCCATTTTGTTTAGAATCTTTGGTCAGATCTTTCTTCATCTGAATCAAGGTGAGTGAAGATCTGACCCAAGATTCTAAACAACATACAATAAAGTGAACATGTGCGCTAGTGACCAACACTAGAAAAAAAGAGCATTACCCTTTTCTATGAGACAAAATGCTCAGATATAATGCAAAGGGAAAAAAACAAAAACAATAATAGTGTAGTATATCAGTACAATGGTATAATAGTGCAAAGTGCATAAATGGTACACTCACATTCTAAACAACATGTCTGCCCCCTGAGAGAACTACATGGAGTAAAGATTCTAACCAACATGTCTGCCCGCTGAGAGAACAATATGGAGTAAAGATTCTAACCAACATGTCTGCCCCCTGAGAGAGCTATATGGAGTAAAGATTCTAACCAACATGTCTGCACCCTGAGAAAACGATATGGAGTAAAGAAGGCTCAATAAGGAACTTTGTATTCTTTCATTAAACGTTTTATAATCTTTTAATTAAACAAAAGTAAATTTGTTGCTACAGTTTAAATGATAATATGCTAAAGTTTTCAGTGACCATAGATCTAGGAAAAACCCTGGACCATAGCCTAAGAAGCTGGATGCTAAGACCTAAAATATCTCATGGTCGATTCACCGTTAGACGATACATTCATGGATATTTTGTAAAGGTGCGCAATCAAAGGGAAGACTAGACTGAGCTCCAGCTTCGAGTCTAACCAGTTAGCTTAAGATCACATTGTCTACAGTAACATCTGAACAAGAGTTAATCCAATGACATGAAACATTTAATAGCAGAACCAACAATATGACAAAGCTTAACCTGGTCACAATGAACAAAAGGCTTTGGTGGAATCAGGATATGACCTGCTTAGTTTGGGTGACTGTATCAGCCCTGACATTCAAGCTAAGAAAAAAAATATTAATTTCTTCCAATAAAGTACTACCTTTCTACATATCGTTTGAAATCAACGTTCGTTTGTCACAGGACATATCATAAAGTGAAGGTTTTATTGAAATAACAAGATAACTAATTGGACACTCACATCTCTTGGTTATTAATTTAATAAGTCAATGCATTTGACAAGAACAGAAAATAACTGAAATCAGACAAAAAAAAAAGGTCTTTTTTTTATGTCTTACCGTCTGGAGGACAAACATGGAGAAAAAGGACAGATGAAATGATCGGACTTACCTAGGAAAAAATAGAAGAAAAAAGAATAATTCAATTACACTACTAGGAATAATGTCAATGTCACAATTACCTTTCAACAATAGCTAGAACAGTATTAAAACATATCCAAGGGCTTTTGCGCACAACCAATAAAGCTTCCACTATACAGTCGGAGAGAAAGTTAAGATTAAAAAGTGTGGGAGGGGTGTGAGACCTAAAGGAGGAATAAGGATTAATCAGCATTCGGCCACACCCACTTTTCACGGGGGAAAAAAAAGAATGTTGGTGAATGTTATGTGAAATTTGTGTAGAACATTAAAGAAGCAAAACGATTTATACTGCAAGATCCTTAAAAGTCAATGGATGTTGTTTAAAGGTCAACACTGAGGGAAGTTCTACGAGCGGAGCAGTCACCATGGAAGCAGAATAGTATTTGGCAGAGGTTCCATTCCCGCACACAAAAATTTTGGAATGCACAAAAAAGGTGCGATTACTGTTAGGCATAAACAAACGGCGATTGCGCTTTTTCATTTGACTTCTCTATGGTTTTTTTAAGCTGGAGTGTTTGAAATAATTCTTAAACAACACATGACAATCCTGGCCCAACCTCACAACTTCCTGGGCTTAAAGGACCTTCTGCTAACGTCTTGGTGCCAGCACACCTTCAGAGGTCTAGTGGAGTCCATGCCTCGAGGGGCAGTGCGGTATTTACCGCGAGGCATCCTAGACAGATGCCCAGATCGGCAAATTTGGGGGAGCGACCACGCCCCCCAGCACTGAAAAATAAAACCTAAGAAAAAAAAGCACGGGCAGCAGATCACAACAATCGGGCTGCATTTTTTTCTTGGGGGGGTGGAGTGATGACAGGTTACATGACCCGACGCACGCTGGGTCATGTGACCTATCCACTCTCACCGCAGGGAGCTGAACAGGCAGCATGGTAGGACACCATGTCTGCCACGAGGGGTCATGGTAAGTCGTTGGGTGAGGAGGCATATGATGGGGCATGTAATGGGGGAGATGGAGGCATGTAATGCAGTTATAGGGTTAATGGGGGTGATGGGGTTAATAAAGGCATATAATGGGGTGATGGGGTAATGAAGGCATAACATGGGGGATTGGGTTAATGGAGGCATGGGATGGGGGTGATGAAGGCATGTAATGGGGGTGATGGGGTTAATAAAGACATATAATGGGGCGATGGGGTTAATGCAGGCATATAATGGGGGTGATAGGGCATGTGATGGGGCAATGGAGGTATGTAATGGGGGTGATGGAGGCATGTAATGGGGGTGATGGAGGCATGTAATGGGGTGATGGAAGCATATAATGGGGTGATGGTGGCATGTAATGGGGGTGATGGTGGCATGTAATGGGGGTGATGTTGGTGATGGGGCATGTCATGTGTGGGTAGGGGGTTGCCTGAATTTTGTCTGCCTAGGGGTCAGGGCTGTTTTAGAGTCAAAAGGGGAGCTCCACAATATTAGGCAGGTGATCATAATGTTATGGCTGATCGGTGTGTATATTTGTTATGAGTACAATAAAAGTACACTAAATAAGAAACAGATATCCCAGTCAAACACACATCCTTAGAGCTCGTGTCCTTAAGGAGTTAAGTGTGGAATATTTTTATTATACTATTGATATATTGTGTGGTATTATGTGATTTATTTTTTCGGGATTCCGAAACAGTTAAAATGACAAAACAAAAATGGTAATATTTTGGAGAAACTACAAAATTAAACATGTTATTTAATCCTCCGAGTGCCTAGATGGATGAGTTAATGTGGTAAACACTAAAACGGTTAAAGAGGCCTGAATTGGTTGAAAGGAGCTAATTGCTGTAATTTCCTTCATTGTCTGCACCCAATAAATAAGACTGGCAGCGGGGACCCAGGCGCACAGCTGCAATATGTTCCCTCGTTCCTATTGGCTGCTGTTCTAACAGAAAATAATGGCAGCTGGAGAGCCGCTGTGATATCTGATACATTTTAATGATGGATCGCAATTCCAGCTATATGGAAAGTGATAAAAGTATATGGCACAAAGCAAAAAAAAAAAGCTAAGGCTGAAATAAATAAATAAAGCCAAAGATACATCAGATTTGTAAACACAAGTACAGAATATGGAAAACTAGACTAAACTGAACGGCTGTGCATGCCTCTCACACACTTAAAGGACAACTGTCAGCAAAATATTTCTCTGCTTGTAGAGAACTATCAGTGGCCAGACAAGTTGGTTCAGATCTTCCCTCATCTGACCCAAGATTCTAAACAACATGTACACCCCCTGATAGAGCTGTACAGAGCAAAGATTCTAAACAACATGTCTGCCCCCTGATAGAGCTGTACAGAGCAAAGATTCTAAACAACATGTCTACCCCTGATAGAGCTATACAGGGCAAAGATTCTAAACAACATGTCCGCCCCCTGATAGAGCTACACAGAGCAAAGATTCTAAACAACATGTACATCCCCTGATAGAGCTACACAGAGCAAAGATTCTAAAAACATGTCTGCCCCCTGATAGAGCTACACAGAGAAAATAATCTAAACAACATGTCCATCCCCTGATAGAGCTATACAGAGCAAAGATTCTAAACAACATGTACATCCCCTGATAGAGCTACACAGAGCATAGATTCTAAACAACATGTACATCCCCTGATAGAGCTATACAGGGCAAAGATTCTAAACAACATGTACATCCCCTGATAGAGCTATACAGGGCAAAGATTCTAAACAACATGTCCTTCCCCTGATAGAGCTATACAGAGCAAAGATTGTAAACAACATGTCTGCCCCCTGATAGAGCTATACAGAGCAACGATTGTAAACAACATGTCCGGCCCCTGATAGAGGCAACTTAATGGACTCTGTCAACCTAAACATTGCATATACTGTGAATATAGAGAATGACAAAATACTGAGAAATTATCTACACAGCGTGTTTGAAAAAATGCAGCAAATGCACAGAAACAAAGAGAAATGCATTGTAAATGTGTCTATGGCGTCTCCCTGCTTCTGACATCACCGGTGGGCTGATATGCAAATCAACTGCTTTTCAATTGGAAATGAATGAGTTGCAGATCAAGTCACTAGATGATGTCATAAGCAGGGGACACCACAGACTTTATGCATTTTCTTCCAATCAAGTGTAACACAATGTGTAGATCATTTTGTTATTCTCTACAATGATAGTATTATAATCATGTTTAATTTACTTTGCAACTTCTACTGACCCTCTCCTCTCAGCTCAGTATTTGGTTGGCGTCTGGAAGGGAAAAAAACTACTTTTTCAAACTTGCAAAAATGAAAGACTTCCCAATAAGAATTCTACTTGCAATGTGTGCATACATGTATTACACAAGAGCGTGCACAGAGCATGTTCCTTTTCAGATGTACAGCTGAGATTGCCAGGGTTTTTCTGGACACATAAGGGTTGACACAGTATGTAGTGATAATTAACACCATGATGTCTCTGAATTCAGACCACAACAGTCAAAAGTTGAGCTACCCAGGTAGCCCCAATGTGCCTCTGAATATGTTTAAACTTCAGAAATCAGATCCAATGCCACACTGACATCTGCCGAACCCAAATGCAGGTCAAACATGTCCAAAACACACAGAACCAAAGGGGTAGCCTCAAATACAATGGTCTGGACATCAGCATTTCAGGGCTATTTTTTTTTTTTGTCTGTGTTTGAAAAATCTTCCATATGATATGGAAGATTTTTCAAAAAAAAAAAAAAAAGAAATCACTCTTGAGGAATGTTTGCATAGATAATGAACACATGTCCCGACTGTTGGAGAGAAGGATTTGCAAACTGCAGTAATTCAAATGATAAAAAAAAAAAAAAAGACTTGTGGTAGCAGGAGAATTGGAAAGGACCAAACGTTATGAGCAAAGTTTCTCAGCAGAGGAGAATACAGTGTGGAACCTTAAAGCATAAGGCTATCTTGAACAACGAGATAAGAACAATGACCAAGTAAGGTGAGAGTAATTTACAGCAGATAGAGATACAGAGAGATTACAAGCACATCCATGCACACTTGGTATGAAGCTGCAGCTAAGCACAATCATTTTTTTTTTTGGAGCAGCGCTCCCTAGCTGCATGTTTATAAAAGCCCTTTTAAGATAAACAGAACCGGGCTTCTGTCTAGAGTAAAAGTTATTGAGGGGGCTTCAGAAGCAAAAAGAATTTACGTGTTTACCATGCTTTACACAGTATATAAACTCTGGGAAAATATAGGGCTGGAGTGAGGTTAGGAAAAGGATGATTTTCCCTGGAGAATTACAGACGGCCCAACTAGTCCTTCTAGCAAACACTTGGCACCACTCCGATACGTACTGTAAAAAAATTTACGTGTTTTAAATCACCGCACGAAGGGAGACCAAACCGTTCGATTTTTTTCGCTTACTTTCCATCTCTGCACCGACACAGCGACTCTTTCCCCGCAGAGTACAGCCGACCAATAAAACATTTAAATTCCCAAGTCGGTAATTCTAAATACTTAAAGCTAGTATGGATAGACTCGGATCCTTAAAATACTTCAGCGCTGACAAGAGGATGCATTACAACCTCGGTGTCGCCAATACAAATATACAGTAGGAGTCCATCTGCCTTGATACAAACGTTTATCAGAGGTGCTGTGTGCATAAATTGGATTCATATATTCAGTTAGTACCTGGATAGAATTTAAATGGGTTCTGAGTACAAGATGAAGATCTGCGTATCTTGAATATTCTTTTTTTGTTTCGTTTTTAAGGTTCCTATCTGGCAGGGGAGGGCTGGCAACTTTTGGCTCAGGAGATAAGGGGAGGGGGGGACAATTCAGTAGCCCATGGTGAAACCTTATTAGCCCACTTGTTATCATCACAGATAATGTACCAAGATTGATCAGACAAGACAATTGGATAGAAACACAGAAAGATGTAGAAAAGTGGTACAGGTACCCCCTGCTCCCCTTGCAAGCCATCCCCTGTTACCTGGCTTTTACAGGTGTTACCTTAGAGTATTATTAGCCACCGAATATGTCAGGAGGGGGCAGGACAGCTGCATGGGAACAGTTTTCCAACTCAGCTACTTTGGTCTTATCTTTGAAATTCACTATCCAGTTCCCTGAAATTCTTTATTCCTCAGTAAAGCCTTATAATATAATCCCAGTTTACATTGCAACAAATCTAGACGTAATAGGAAATAATTTCAAAACATACTGATGAAATTAACACACTCGCTAACCATAATGCCCTTAAAAACAATCACTAGGCGAATATTTTTATTCATAGTAGAACCTCTATTTTCTCAAACAAAGCACACATGGAATATCCCAGAATATCCTTCACCATTTCAAATCCCTTTATTAAGCAAGTCAGTATAATGTAATAAAGTACCACAGTAAAAAAACTAACCACAATATAATAAGCCAAGCAATGTACTGTAAACAATAACATGTTATATACACAAAACAGATGGCAGTGTGGTAAAATAATAAAGTAACAATACAGTTAGAGCAAAAATGTAGCAACACAAGAATGGACTCCCGTGGATAAAGATTTCCGATGTGGGATCATCCTTGAGGAAGGCCACTGGTCGAAACGTTGGGGATCTATATCCACGGGTGTCTGTTCTTATGTTGCTACATACACAGGTCTAGCTGTATTATTCCTTTATTATATTACAGCACTGCCACCATTTTTGTGTATATTATCTTTTATTGTTTACAATAAATCACTTGGCATATCATATTATGGTTAGTCATTTCTGTTTCCCCCCTCCATTACTACATAATAGAGGGCATGTATAAACACAGTGCAGACACAGATTGCACCAAATGTTTTTTTTTTTTCGACGGGTGTGCCCCTTCTACTATTACTAGCACTGAGACACACTGTAGCACAGTTTATCTGGGGCCGACACACATTGATCTGTGGTCTGTGGCTATATCCATAATGTTTTCTATGATATCTGGACTCACCACCAACTATCCCCCCCCCCCATCACAAGGCTTTTCAACAGAAGAGAATCAGTTCTACATCAGCACTCCTGGGATTGAGCCTGCCAGCTCACTGGTATTACTTGTGCCCACAGACCGGAGATTTGTACCGAGGCAGACGCAGCTCTCAATAAGATTCACTTTCTTCATCTTTTTTTATGTTTTGCTTTCAGAGGCAAAAAAAAGGTCTATAAATAAGAATCTAATTACCGATAGCTAACTGGAATAGGAGCTGAGGCATTAAGGTCCTTTATCTGATTTCAAATTCATAGAAGCGGAGTCGGGGAGGCTTGCAAACAATCAGACAGAAATTAAGCTTTATAAATGCATAGGAGGACACTCCTTGCTTTCCCTCCTGCCCTCCTCACTTTTCTGCAGTCCCCTGGTCACTCAGCCTCATAATTCCCAGCAATATCAGATAGGAAGACATCCAGAAACCCCTGGTTCATTCAATTTCATTTTTCGAGCTTATTTATTTAAATTATCTCTGCTGCCCTGCATATCATTCGGTTAAAACAATAGTAGCCTCTTCAGTACACATAGAGGAAATTATAGCTCTTATTCCCTCTAACACCAAGGACTTATTTTTTTTATTTTTTATTATTTATTTAGGTTTAACTGTGCTTTCAAGTCCTAAAAAAAAATGCATAGTTGCCAACAGTTCCGAATTTTCCAGGATAGTCCCATTATTTTGGGAGCTCCTGTCCCATCAAATGTGAGTCTGTCTTCAATGAATGGGCATTAATATTGTCAGTGCACAGGTAGCATTACTTTCAAGCTAGGGGAATATCGTTCCGGGAGCCAGATATCGGCATTGTGATGCCCCACCCACTTTTCACCCCGCCATGCCAATATTGAGGAGTTGGCAGGTATGAGTGTGAAGACAGGGCTGCTTTAGTGTTAATGTGGAAAATAAACCCCCGGCCAGATGTTGTGTTACAATAGAAGCATTTTTGTGTGACTGCCTAGGGGCATCACATGATTAGACAGTCCTCACAGCGCTGAATTGAGGAGTGATGGTTTTGGAAAGGGTGTAAATAGCTGACATGGGGGTCAGTCATCTGATATTTCATTTAGGACCCCTAGAATGGGGTCCATGGCCAATCATCATATGGAGCCCCAAATGTGTATAAAAGGAAACATTGTTCCCTTACCCCCCTCCTCCAAGAAATCCCCCTGTGTGTAGCCAATATAAATAGAAATGCTAATGAAAGAATACAAACAAAGAATGTTATCGAGCCCTCATTGTTCTCTGTAGCTCTACCATGGTGGCGGACATATTATTAAGAATCTTGGTTCAAATTAACAAAAGATATGACTTAAAATTCCTGCCTCCTGATAGAGCTGTACAAACAGAGAGGGCTCAATAAGATACTTTGTATTATTTAATGAAAGTAATTATATTATTATATTTAAAATTCCTATAATTGATGCAATCTTTCATTTAAACATAACTTATGTTGCCAACAGTTATCCTTTAAAAGTGGGGGGAAAAAACCCTTGCCATTTGTGGGGAAGAGGTTACACTGTGGAGGCTGCATCTCCGCAGCTGAAAAGTACAGTCAGCATACATTTTTGCAAAAATGTGTCTATTGGGAGGGGCAGCAAACTCAGGGACCACCCTGGGCGGCAAACACAGGGACCGCCCCCGGGCGGGAAAAGCTCTAGCTAAACCAGGGGAACCTCTCCTTGATTAGTTAATAAAATGAATCAAATATTGCTAGGAATTATCTAAAACATTTTTGGTGGGGTTAATCCCTCTTTAAACATAACCACATTATACAGGATACTCATTGCCAATACTCCTAATTGTCACATAGAATCATATAGTTAATCATAATACGCCACAATTTCAAACTGTGTTGAGCATTTTCATTGATTTTTTTTTTTTTTATACAACAATATAATTGACATTGCAAAAAAAAAAGAGCCAGAACATTCGTTTAGGTTTATTATTATTACCGGTACTTTTTTTTTTTTTTACGGCGAAGCACCATTAATAAAAGTTTGGTGGTTGATCTATTGGATGATGAATGATCATGTGATTCAAGTACTTTGGACACATGGAGTGTGTAAGTGTTTAGTCCTTGAGGTGTTGAGCTCCGTGTAGAGACATTAAGGTTTAATGTCGCTTAACAAAGTCTCATTAATTTGGGCCCATAATTCCTCCCTCCCCCTGCTCAGATTTTTCTTATCTCTTCCTCTGCACAACAACAAAACTTTCCGAAGCGAAATGCGGCCAAGAAATAGTTGATTGGTTTTATGGAAATGATTCCCTGAGCTCACAGTCAACGAATCGGTTTACGGCACTAGTAAAGCTATGTCAGGATTTTTGGACCTGCACTGACAAGTAATCAGAGGTAGGCATGAGGGCACCTGTGACCAAGGTCGGTGAAGGTCCATAGAACATCATGTAACATGCCCAACATGAGCAATGCTGATGCAGAAAATGAAGTCACTCTCCCGCCATGCCATCCATGTCTGTCTCTCTCTCATGCCATTCATATCTGTATATCTCCCGCATTTTTTCTTCTCCCCATATCTGTCCTTTCCTCTCCCCATATCTGTCTTTTTCCTCTCCCCATATCAGTCTTTTTCCTCTCCCCATATCAGTCTTTTTCCTCTTCCCATATCTGTCTTTTTCCTCTCCCTCATGTCAGTCTCTCTCCTCCCCCCCATGTAAATTTCTTTCCTACCTCATGTCTGCTCTTTCTCTAACCCACCACCCATATCTGTTATCTCCCTCGCCCCGGGAAGCATCATCTCTGTGTGTAACACTCAGACCTCTGTCAGCCCTGCATGACGTGCTCCTCGCGAGTATTGATGTCATGTGTTCCCATTGCTCTGAATCATCACACTGTGCATGGACTGCACACCGGCCTGATGCTGCCGTGGTTCCTCAGTTAACGTGCTGCCTGCTTCACAGGGTGGGGAAGGACAGGAAGTTCATCCCAGGATCTGGTGTGGTCCACCACACCCTGGATCTTCCAGCGCTGCAGGCGCTAATAATAATTTATACTTTGTTTCTGCCTGCTGCCAGGATACATGTATCCTGGGCAGTGCCCTGGGCAAACACCTAATTTGCCTATTGGTAGCTCCAGGCCTGTTCGTGCTATGTGGTTTTGTTTGTGTTTTCTGTTTTGCTCATATCTCTGAGACTGTATGATACAGGAAATTCTGATGGAGCCAAAGTATTTATATTGTTTATTAGCTCTAGTTCTCTTTACTGGAATTTACTCCGCCTCTCTTTACTGGAATATACTTGTGTCTTAAAGTGGTTGGGAGAAATCCCTTTGGTTTGGGGCAGTAGAAGTTAATCTATGCAGTGTTTATTTTTTTATTTATTTTTATTTATTTATCAATACCAAATTATCTATTTTAGATATTAATTGGGATCATTAGTATCTCTATAATCACACTTTTTTCCATTCATTTATTTCTTTTGTAAATATAAATATATTCATCATCTGGGCTGTCATTTCCAGGAGACATAAAACTTCCAAAGAGAGCTTCACATGGAGTGTAACTGCTTCCGAAAATTGAGAACAATAATCTTCGCTTCGAAGCGGGTAGCCCTTTTCCCATCCTTGTGATTTGACGTCAATTACTTATCTACAGAATCTTTAAGAAGTAACGGTCTAGACTGCAAACTCTGTGGGTGGCGGAAACTGTATCCATAATATTATATATCCCATCAGACTCCATGCTTTGTATCACATCGGGAAGGGAAGATTTACATAAGACAAACTTCTTACCGCTACAGGGTGTTAAGGTCGATTAGTGGACTCAAGTTCCCACTCCGGTTATTTACAGAATATTTACAATCTGTTTAAAGGGACAGTTAACTTTACTTCTTTTTAAATGCATATCACAGCTGATTATCAGAGCTTTAAAATGCATTTTTCATTATTACAGGACCTTTTTGTTTGTCTGCAGATACGCCTTTCGCCAGCCAATCAGAGTAAGAGGAAGTTCCATCAAAAATGCAGCACGAAAAGAAAACAAAACACAACAATATTGCTCACAGGAATCCCATACCCAGCAAAATAGCAGAGGAACTCCTTGTGATGGCCAACTGTCATTCTGTCAGCAAACAAGCCAGCTGTCACTTCCTGCAGATTCTTGCAGCCAATCCTAGTCTTACTTTCAATCATTCCAGCAGTTATCTATGTATCGTATTGCATGTAAAACAGCTAGGTGGAGTTACCGTTGGAAAAAAATGGCTAGGATCTCTATGTATGTAAAAACATCTAATTTCTATGGAAAATGAAATAGCAAGCAACACATTAATAATGCGATTGGATGCATTAAATTCCATTTTAGAGCCGAAATGTCCCTTTAATAGTGCTGTGAAGAAAATGATATATATATATATATATATATATATATATATATATATATATATATATATTATATTAAATTATATTTTTAATAAATCAAAAAGTAATTTGGTATTAGATTTTGAAAGCCAGTGCTAAATTAGTGGCTAAACTTGGCACTGAAGATGTTAGGTAACTATATATACTATGACGCTCAGTGAGCCTCATTACTGGCATGGGTTACGTGGTTCCCAAACATCTGCAGTGCCAAGGGTAACCATCACTGGGTTACACTATGCGCCAATCACACGCAGTTAAAGAGTGAACCCATCAGGGGATTTGCTTTATTTCTGGATCTTTGACAGTTCCATCAGTCAGACAGTATTAACCTTAGGTTATTCCTTTAAATTAAATTTTCTTCGAGTGCTTTGTAATCATTAATTAAAGCAATTAACATTTGACCGATTCATTTTTTTTTTTTTTTACTTAAAGGTGTCAGAACCTCATATTACTTCGCGGCAGTTATCAATTTAGTTTGCAGAGTTCACAAGGCCTAGAAATCTAGAGAGTGAGCGACTCGCCTCTTTATTAGATGTTTATATACTGTTTCCTGTGTATGTGTTTGTTGACTACGCCACCTCAACATGGTTTCTTCTGGGAAAATAGATCATGAAAACATATATCCATTGTGTTAGCAGAAGTGCAAGCCAATGAGTAAATGAAGGGGATAATTCATTTTAAATGTGTCTGTGTTGTCTCTTATTTGTGACATCACCCGTGGCTTGACAGGTGAATGACACATTTCCCATTGAAAGTTGTTATATTTGCATATCGAGCCACAAGTGATGTCATAAACAGAAGACACTGCAGACAATTAAAACAGGCTTTTCACTTCAGTTCATGCTATTTTGCAAATATAATGTATAGATCAGGTTTGATTGTTATTATTATTATTACTATTTATTCTATGCATTTTAAATTATAGATATGGAGTCCCTTTAACCCCTTCCCGACCTTATGACGAGTTAACTCGTCATAAGAGCCGCAGCGTTAGCGACCTTATGACGAGTTAACTCGTCATGCAGTCTAGCCGGCGGTGCGCTCCGTGGGCACCGCCAGCTAGTCTGCAACGGGTCCAGGACTAAGCCTCTCACCCGAGGCAAAGCTCCTGGACCCGATCGGTGGATTTCCGGGCATGTGATCGCGGTGATTGAGAGATCACCGCGATAACATGCAAATTAGATGCAAAGTCAGTGTGTTCACACGCTGACTTTGCCTCTAATTCACTCTCTGTGCGTCACATTCTTAAAGTGAAGCACAGAGAGTGACCTGTAAATAAAAATAAATTAATAACATACACAGAGGTGTAAAAAAAAATAAAAAAATTAACCCTTTCATTGCTGATCACAGTTTTTAACTGTGATCAGTTTCCTTCCACGTTATGGCCCTCATTTAGTTTTTTTTTTTAACAGATTTTTTTATTTTTACAATTTATAAAGTTTTTTTTAATAAATAAAGGTAATTTTAATATATTTGTTTAATAAAATTTAACCTCTGCATGCCTGTTGCATGATTTTTACAGATCTGACATAGCACTCTTCAGAGTTTTTTTCTGTCTTTTTTGTTTAGGGGGGTTTGGGAACCAATATTTTTATTTTTTATTAGTTAGTTAATTGGGGGGATAAGTGGGTTAGTGTTGCACTAGTTGTGTAGCTTATTATTGGGAAAATAATGGGGAAAAACTTTTTTTTCCTCAAAAATTTCCTCTTTTACATGTATTTTTTAATACTAAAATGTAAATAATTTTCATGTATAGGGTATCAAAAGAAAGCTCTAACTGTCCTTTAAAAAACAACATATAACTTGTATGGGTGCGTTAAATGAGAGAGAGGAAAATTATGTTTCAAAAACCGCGTATTAAAAATTGAAAAACGCTCTGGTCCTTGGCCCAGGAAAATCCCTGGTCCTTAAAGGGTTAATATCTGTAAACCTTTTTATTATTTTCCAAACCTGGCTTTTGTTTTGTTTTGTTTTGTTTTCATATAGAAACCCAGGAGCTACCTCTTCATGCCCAATATATGTACTGCTGACAGACAGACAGACGGATGGACCAGTTTCCATTTAAATGGTGCTGTCCCATCCCAAGAGAGACAGACTCCTGAAAAGCACAACCTTTAAGACTGGATGGAAAAATCTTCGCTAGCAAGACTATTAATTCAGATTAATTTAGGCAGCCGTTTCAGACAGCTGGACAGTCCGATAGTTGAGACATCTGGAAAAAGACTAGTACCAGGGAGGGAATTGGATTTTATTTTGGGGACATCTGTCATGTATATATGAAGCACTGAACATGATTGCGAATATTGCAAGATTGTGATCTAACGTCTCACGCAAGAGTGATGGACTTTGTCGCTGTGCTGGATGCTGAGTGATGTAGCCGGTTCTGTGTTTAAACAGAATTATATTCAGAATTTCTTTACCTAGCTGAGATAACTATAGTTATCTGTTTTTTTGGGGGGTGGGGTGGGGAAGAGGAGGGGAGGTTTTCGCAAGTTCCCCTGACGCCGATGTACAAAACATAAGGGAGATTCGTAACAGAGGCACATTTGCAAAATGTCTTGAAAGTTTTTTTTTAAAGTACAATATTCAGGAAACATATTTATAGTACCTTTTTGATTATACGCGACAGGGGTAGATTTGCTGATCAGGGCATGTACTTACCTAGGAATAATTGAGAACCAAACCCCGAACATGGGGTAGAATACGATTATATGTAAAACCAATTTAGTTAATGCAATAGATGTTAAATTAGCTTTTACCACCATGTCCCTATAATATAAAATGACTTTAACTTTGTTTTACTTTATTAATCAGAAAAAACAACCAAGCATGCATGGATATCCAGGAGGCCGCCAAAGGAGATCCATGCTTTGGGCATATCCTAATGCCCCCATAACCTTAGCTTCTGACGGTAAGACAATTGCAACTTCACTCTCATAACTAAGCTAAATACATGGAAACAAACTCTAAATCCCCCAAAAATATATGTGCGTGTAGACTCATTATTGGATAAAATCAATTTATTCCGTAGCTTAACTGTCTTTGATTCCATCCAAATTTATTTTCGACTGGCAGGGTCGTAGGGTTGTAATCTGCTGTGTTGTTCATTTTCAATGTCACTTGATGCACATTCACATACCCGTGTACTGTGCTTGTGCTACATTTCGCTCATGCCCAGTAGCACTGCCAGTTTGAGTGGCAGATCTCCCACGCCACTTGACCTCCCAGGCTCCGCCTCCCATGGCACAATTTCGCCTGGTGGCAGAAGTGGGAGGGTCTGCATTCCCATGAGGCTTTTGTCATTTGTATTTTTCAATACGTGGCAACCCGATATTTGCTAGAAGTTCATACAAGCTGTTAACGCCTCCCATTTGCTTTTGTGGTCATTCAAAAAAAATAAAAAAAGTGTGAGTTTGGTTGCGAGGATGATATGATTTAAAGTGGGATAAGATATGTTTTTTTCCAGCTCATGCATTTTTTATGTGAAACAGGTGTAGCACTTTGGAATAAAAGTGAAATAAATGTAATTTAGATAATTTAATGTCTCATTAGTATGAAAGTATAGCAGATTCGGTATTATTCTAGCAGGATTATAAATGACCTAACCTCTGCGCACTATTAATGGACAAGTCTGAAAAGGGTATTAAAATCTCATCTAGAATGCCATTTAGCTCAATTACCTATTGAAAGGATAAAATGATGCTCTACTTCCTGTTTATATAAGCTTGCAGAATAGAAACCATGTGGAGTGTTTGGATAATGGGGCGGTGATGTGGCTTTTAATAGAAAGAATTATATAATAGGTGAACATTAGATGAGTCTACAGTGAATACTCTACAATACACACCTCTCAACATTTCAAATGGACAAAGGGGGACAGTGCTGTCTTCAGGGGGAGTGACTGGAGGTGTGGCTATGGCTGGGGCATTTTTGGTGACTTTTAACACCATTTGAGCTATTCATGTAATTTAGTACAAGAAGGAAAGAGAGATAGAGGGATTTGGAGAAAAAAGAGGGACACTTGTTACGTATGACAAATGGTCAATGCATGAGGGCTTGCCCTCCCTGTTAAAAAAAAACTCAATCTCTGTATGGACAGGCAACTTCCTCTCCACAAATAGCTGGCACCACTCTCCCCCCATGCCACATGGTGGTGCTAAACAAAAGTTTTAAAACAAAAGAAGTTAGAAAAAATAATGAAAAGCAATCAAGGCTTGGCGGTTGTGCTTTTTTATACACACCAACACTTTTATATTGAGGGAATTGAACATACTTTATAATACTAGATGCTGCATTATTCCTAAATTTCTCCAATAGGAATATCGTGCATGTTAATTGTGTGCGTTCTAATGTCAGGGCAGGCATGTTACACTTCTAAAAAAAGAATTGTAATGTCAGGACAGGCATGTTACACTTCTAGAAAAGCTTTGTATTGTCAGGGCAGACATGTTAAACCTCTAAAAAAAAGAACTGTAATGTCAGGACAGGCATGTTACACTTCTAGAAAAGTTTTGTAATGTCAGGGCAGGTATCTTACACTTCTAGAAAAGCATTGTAATGTCAGGGCAGGCATGTTACACTCCTAGAATAACATTGTAATGTCAGGGCAGGCATGTTACACCTCTAGGAAAGCATTGTAATGTCAGGACAGGCATGTTACACTTACAGAAAAAGCATTGTAATGTCAGGGCAGGCATGTTACACCTCTAGGAAAGCATTGTAATGTCAGGGCAGGCATGTTACACCTCTAGGAAAGCATTGTAATGTCAGGGCATGTATGTTACACAACTAGTAAAGCATTGTAATGTCAGGACAGGCATGTTACACCTCTAGGAAAGCATTGTATTGTCAGGGCAGGCATGTTACACCTCTAGGAAAGCATTGTAATGTCAGGGCAGGCATGTTACACCTCTAGGAAAGCATTGTAATGTCAGGGCATGTATGTTACACAACTAGTAAAGCATTGTAATGTCAGGGCAGGCATGTTACACCTCTAGGAAAGCATTGTAATGTCAGGGCAGGCATGTTACACCTCTAGGAAAGCATTGTTATGGCAGGGCAGGCATGTTACACCTCTAGGAAAGTATTGTAATGTCAGGAATAGAAAAGGTTATTTAATTATTTCAAAATGAATACTGTTAAAAGGGATTCTATCAACTTAAACATTGTTTATGACGTGAATGTAGAGAATGAAAAATGATCTATACATTGTGTTAGCAGATTTGCCAGCAATTGTACAGATTAGGAGAAAAGTGTGTTTTAAAAGTGTCTCCTGTTTATCACCTGTGGTTTGATATGCACACAAACTAATTCTCCATGGGAAATCTGTAATTTGCATATCAAACCACAATGTGATGCCCTCTAGGAGACACACATGTTTTGCAGTTGTGTGCAAATCTGCTAACACAATGTATAGATCATGTTCCATCATTTTTTCTTCTTCTCCACATTCACAGTATAAGCAATATTTCAATGACAGTCCCTTTAATCTCTATGCACATAATACCTGGAACTAGAGTTTTACAGGGACTGTCTGGTGCCCAAAAAGCATCTTCCAAATGTTAATGCATATCAATGCGCTTTCAAATTACTTTAACATGTTTATATTTTGCATTGCTTGAAGAATAAAAAAAAAAGTACAGTTCGATTAATTTATGAAATTACAGCAGTTTGCAAGAAACCAGGACTGCCCACACTAGCTGAGTAGAAGTCAATTTCCATTGCTACAGGAACCAATGAGAATAATTTTGTTAAAATGAATAGAATTTCCGGTCTCTCTAGTGAGGTCATCAGCCAATGTGTTGCACTGTTAAGAGATCCTACTGTGCAAGGTCACTGAGATTCCACACAATGTGTTCTATTCGAGCAGCGCAAGAAGTGTCCATAGAGTTAGCAGTGATGGCACCACAATCTGCTGCATCATATTTTTACACATAGCCTGCCCTTTGTAAAAGTGCTTAGAACATTAAATGACATCTTCTTCAAAAGAAAATAAAGACAAGGCTAAAGGTTATGTACAATGTATACCATAAACTGTACTTTCTTTAACTGGCTCCAGGGACAAAAAGTGGTGGGGCTACAAAAGTTTGCGGAGACACACAACATCCTGAGCTCCAGCATCCCTGGTAAAGATGCAGATCCAGTTCACCTACTCTAGACGGTGTATTTCTCTTATACATATGCAATGTTATACATATGCAATGATAAGCACTGGGCATAGGCAGTATTGAAGCCGGGACGGACACAAATTTGAAGGGACAGGACTCAGGATTGTCCGGGGAAAATTGGGATTGTTGGAACTATGCATAAACGATGATGGATACTTCTTGTGCCTCTTCCATGCTGTAGGATAAGGGCACTGGACAAGGACATCCTTCAAACCATAATATTTACAGAGATCTCTCGTCTGGTTGCTCATTCGCACATTAGCCGTCCCGCTTGTCTGCTTAATGTTCTGGTTTTAGCTCACCGGGTAATTGTAAAAGTCAGGTAAATGTTGATTTACATGTAAATAGCTTTTTACTAAACTCGTCTTTAAGTGATACAAGACTGGGATATAATTTTCTCTCATTAGGTGCTACAACAGCAAAAGGGGGGGGGGGGGTGAGTTAAATGCAAATGAATAAATTGCATTTGTAAATATCAGGCAATTTGTAACGTTTATTCCTCTGTAATGGGATTTCCATTTGTAGATTTAGGAGGTAATAGTATTAAGTAATCGGCTAATCATCGAGGTCACGCAGAGGAGTACAAGGGCACCTTCTACAGGTACCAGGAAAACGAGACGAATCCAATAAAACATTGCATTTTGTACTAGAACCATTTGTCCTTTCAAGCCACAGACGCTTGCGGTTTTAAACACAATTTCCTAGAGGAAGAACAAAGTGTCCTTTTAAACGTTAACAAAATATTGTCAAAAGTCGGAACATTGAAAAGACCAGCAGATTCCCATTTTTGTATTATATTCCTTTTTGTGGCCCAGGCCTCGTACAGACATGTGTACACAGTAGCCCTCTTGCTGCTAGTGATTACAATTCACAAGATTCCCTGCTAAAAAAACGCTTATTAGGGAGTTAAATAATCCAAATATTACGGCCATGAAAATGGGGATATGCGCTGACTTTTGAGCAGTGGTCGGCTCTGTTCTGGAATATTGTTATACTGCCCACTGCTTAGTAACATCCTTGACCTTGTTGGGGTGAGATTTGGAAGTGCAGCCGGGTGTGGTAGGAGCTGGAGCTCTGTGCACCCGGTTACCCAGATCTCTTTTGTTTTTGGTCATTATCTACTCAGAATAGGGGTGCGTGGAGAGGACAGCAGACTGAGAGTGCCCGTTTCTAATGGCACAGTATATATAAACAAACATAGAGACACGGATGTGGGTTTCTGCAATTACATTAGAAGAGTATATGTATCCGTTTGCCATTTGTGCTATGTAACCATGGGGCAAATGATGGTAGTTTTGAGTTTTGTAGCTTTTTTTTTTTTTTTAAGGACAACTGTCGGAAAAACATAAAATTCTGTTTAATCTCAAGATTGCATTCGGTATAGATATTTTAAACCGAAATGTTTTACTGAAATAATATAAATAATATATCTTATTGCGCCTCTTTGCTCTGTATAGCTTTAATAGGGAGCGGACATGTTGTTTAGACTCTTAGGACAGTTCTTTATGCACATTGGTTCAGAAGAAGGAAGATCTGACCCAAGATTCTAAACAACATGTCCGCCCCCTGTTAGAACTAAACAGAGCAAAGAGGGCTCAATAAGGTACATTATTTATATTCTTTCATTAAAACTATCTATCTGTGATGTAATATTTCAAATAATCATTATTTATTTTTTTGCTACAGTTGCCCTTCAATAAGGAAACATTCTGCCCTTTGCCAACACATTTTTATCCCAGGAGAATAGCAGCTGAATTTTGACCTTTTAAAGCATTCTTATCGGGCCTATAATCTCACTACATGGGATTTAGCTTTGGAATGTAACAAATAAATATAATAGAAAAAGCAAAGGAGCATTTGAAACACTCGTGTAACTAGGTAAAGATCCAATTCTAGTTCTATAATAACTCAGGACAGTGCTGAGAATTCACTGTATGAACGAACTTATATGTGGCAACTCACTACAAGGTTACCATATCTCCTGGAGACCTAATTAAATCTTGAATGGGGCAAGACATTGGTGTGGGTTTCATAACTCAGGTGAATAAATGAAAGAGACAAAGGAATAAAAGGGGGGGGGGGTGGGGTGGGACTTAAAAGATTAGAGTGGGGGAAAACCACCAAGGCACTGATTGGGCCATTTTATATCATCCATAAAAATGTTGGCTCTCTCATACTTAGGATAACTATTTTCTGTGTTAAACCTTTCCTTACCCTAAGCCTTGCTCATGCCCATATATTTGGTACTGGAAGGCATAGCTTGTGTGGTAGCTTGGCTCTGCAGAAAAAAATATTCTACAAGACGATGCTAGAATGGATTGTTTTTAAAGCTACACTAAAGTTAAATCAAGACAGGGAAGAAGACACTTTACCCGACCTCTTGGATAACATCCAAGATGACAACAAGAAATCAGTAGAGACTCACACAGAGGACCTCAAACCTCACTTTAAGCACTGACGGTCCCCCTCCCCTTCCGTCTCGCCATTCTTATCCACCTGATGGAATAATCTCACCATGCACATGACACCAAATCGATTCCTGTTATGTTCTTCAAAAGATGAATGTATCAGAAGAAAGGAGAGAAGGATCAATATGGACACTTTCAGACAGGGGAAAAAAAGATGATATTGCTTCAATGTGCCTTGCTACAAAAAGAGTTCTATAAAATAAGGGGGCAGTGTTTTGATAGTCACAGTCTAATCATCACAGGGTTAATATCAAAATGGTGAACTAATTGGTTATCACAGGTGCAGGGCATATCCCTGTAGAATATAATGTGACCTGGAGGCATGGTATCTGGTGGTGCTCCGTAAACCTCTGTTACTTCTCACAAACTAGGGCTTACACAAAGCTTTCTTAGGAGGCCTCTGCAGGATGGAGCACAAAGTGGAGAGGTCCAAACAATAAAGTATGAGAATTCTACATGGGATATAGGGGTCTTCTGTTCCTGATAGGGAATTTTACAAAGGGGGTGGACATTTTGTTTAGAATCTTGGATCAGATCCTCTTCAATCACCCAAGAATCTCCGAACCACATGTCGGCCCCCCTGAAAGAGTTATACAGAGCAAAGAGGCCTCAATATCATACTTAATGTTTGTATTTCTATATAAGATGCCTCTACATCATGCAATCTTTCAATTAAACAGAAGTCATCTGTTTGCCGACAGTTGTCCTTTAACACCAGACATCATGTATTCATCATTTTTCGAAAAAATGTTCGAAACCTGGACCATTTCCAAATATTGAGTTTCTAGCTTACAGATGATCCGCTAACCGTGGTTCGTTTTTATATTTTTTTTTAAATGAGTTCAGCATGAACATCACAAAGAAAGAGCGAGAGAGAGAGATCATAATTTGTGTTTCCTTTGGGTGAAAGAAGCGGAGATATTATTTGAATGTATTATGTTACCTGCAGTTCATATATTACCCCAGGCCAAATGTACCCAATGAATTTCTGTACATAGACAATCTTTGCACAGCGTGATAAATCGATTCCCAAGTATGCTTAATCACCATCAATTTGGGAAAGCGACCAGGAGAGGCAGCTGCCGACATACTTGTGCATTTAAATGTTCTATGCGAGTGAGCATAATAGCTTGTATTCTCTGAGATATGGTTTGAACAGCCAGGTTTGGGACCCAGGCTTAGCTCAGCATCTCTTCACTGGCTATTCCCCCTCTCTGCAGGAGACTGAACAGAAGTCTCTAATATCCCTTTTCTTTTTTATAGGGATTGGTTAGCTAGGGCTGAACCAAACGGCAGATTTTTTTTTATACAATGCAAGTACGTTGTATAAAAAAAAAAAAAAATCTGCCATTTTGTAAATGTTCTTCTGTATAATGGACAAGCTGCACTCAAAAAAGTTACACTCAAAAACTATTTTGTCACACTTTTGCCAATAAAAGTTTTAATTAAAAAAAAAAAAAATACTAGTGTCTTGCTCTGCATGTCATGCTATCACGCAATAAAAAAATATCTGAACTGAAGCTCTCTGATTCTGAAAAATACTTCCTAGTAAATTAATATAATTTATTTAGACATCAAATTTATTTTCAGCTCTACAATGGGACAGACATCTTGGTCAGATGAGAGAGGCTTTAGCACACCTCACTGAAGATTATTGATAGATCTATAAAATTAGAGAGGGCTCAAGTAAGTCCTCACTTGAAGCATTGTACACAGTACTGGAGACCGTATCTCCAGAAGGATGCTGATAGTTTGGAGAGAGTTTAGAGAAGGGCTACTAAACTGGTTCATGGGTTGAAGGATAAAACTTACCAGGAAAGGTTAAAGCATCTTAACATTTATAGCTTAGAGGAAAGACGTAAGAGGGGGTATATGATAGAAACATTTAAATACATAAAGGGAATCAACACAGTAAAGGAAGAGAGTATATTTAAAAGAAGAAAAACTACCACAACTAGAGGACATAGTCTTAAATTAGAGAGGCAAAAATTTAAAAGTAATATCAGGAAGTATACTTTACTGAGAGGCTACTCTCTGTACCAGGTGCTGAGGACATTGTTACCCTTGTACAAATACATCACATTAACACTTTTGTATCACTTGGTACAGAGCATTGAAGGGAACTACATAGTACGTTAGATGAAAAGACATGGGCTGACACATGAGGTAGAGAGCCCTGTTTGCAAGCTTAAAATCTAGAGGAAGTGGAGGACAGGAGACACGTAAGGTGAGTGAAAATAGCAGCTAAATGTTAATTTCATGCAGCTCTCTAGCATTTGACCAGTCAGAGGACCTCAGCCAGTGGGGTATACATATGTGAGTGTTCAAGAAAGCTGCTCAGTGTGTAGCTAAATTACTGAGCACACTTAGGCCCCAAGTGGTGCTGTATAGCTTTCAGCTATAGACTGCATGACTCCTTGAACTTAATTCGGTGTACAACGACTTAGACTCCACATCCAGCTCGGAAAGGGTGGATGAAATCGTTATCCCCTATAAACAGATCCTCAACTTGTTGGCTGTGAAACACAAGCACAATCATTGCTAGTGATTTGAATTCGGCATCCCATTGTTAGACAATCCAGGGGATCTGAGTTTAAGGAAGAAGCCTTATTGACAGGAGACATGACACCTGACACCCCCTTGTAAGAAGCTCCGAAACGCATACCCCGGCTACATCCAGCTCGCTCGATAAAACCCGCTGACCCGGTAAACTTTCCAGTATATACAGTATTGATTATCAGGACAGGTGACCACCACATGTCAATAATGATTGTTTAAAGCGTTATCCTCATTTCACCTGGCGTGAAGGAATATGTTCATACACTAACTGTACATCAAGAGCCGAGCAGCTTCCTGAACGTATTGGAAAATATCTCTGAAAAGATTTGCTGATTCTCAGATTGTTAGAAAGGGTCCAGAACACTTGTTCTAAGCTTTACGTCAGTGGCTGACCAAAAACAGCAAGAAAATGTATCAATTACTCTAGCTTTCAAAATAAACATTAAGAATGTCTTTGTTTATTAAAAAAACATACAGCAAATAAGTTGCAAAATGAATAGGAAACACAATAATGATTTATATGGACAGTTTTATTGGTCCTTCAATCAGCACAATATATATATTTACACACCGATAAGCCATAAAATTATGACTACTGACAGGTGGCAGGCAGATGCAGTGTGATGCTTTGGCAATGTTCTGCTGGGAAATCTTCATGTGATGTTACTTTGACACATACGACCTAGCTAAGCATTGTTACAGACCATGTACACCCTTTCATGCAAACAGTATTCCTTGATGACATTGGCCTCTTTCAGCAGGGTAATGCTCCAGGAATGGTTTGAGCAACACAACAACAAGTTCAAGGTGTTGACTTGGCCACTAGATTTCCCAGATCCCAATCTAATCCAATCAAGCATCTGTGGGATGTGCCGGACAAACAAGTCCGATCCATGGAGGTCTCACCTCACAACTTACAGGACTTAAAGGATCTGCTGCTAACGTCTTGGTGCCAGTTACCCCAGCACACCTTCAGAGGTCTAGTGGAGTATATGCCTTGACGGACCAGGGCTGTTTTGCTGGCAAAAGGGGACCTACACAACATTAGACAGGTGGTCATAATGTTATAGCCGATCGGTGTTTATGTTAATATAATGTTACAAATGATTTTTGTACCTGGAAATGGCAGAATTTTTAATGGTACATATACAGCTGAAAGCTAATCTTTAGAATCTATATCATTATTTGTAACCTTATCAGCGTCTTGACTGTATTTCCTATTCATTTCGCAACTCATTTGATATATGTTTTCATTGGAAACAAGGACTTCTAATGGACCCCAGACTTTTGGACAGTAGAACACATTTTCAGAATTTTAATCAGTGGAAAATAATGTATAAAATAAATACAAATGTTAATATAAAAAAAGGACTATTGCACAACAATAAAACGGCAACTCTTTAATCATCCGGACTGATGGAGGTGGGAAGACAGGGGTTAGGAATGAGTGAAAAGTCCACCCTCAATAGAGAAAAAGTGTGTAGTGCCTTTGTGCAAAAGAGAATACAATGTTGACGAGCGTTAGATTTGTTTAAAATAGAGTTTCACCCACCCAAATACTTCATGCCCATGTGCCCACCCATATAGCAGAACAGAGGATTAAAAAAAAAAAAAAACACTGTTTGGTTTCATGTACCTTAAATGAATGCTCTAATGTGTTTTTGAATAGCACATACAATGTTACTATGCTGCCTTGCAGAATGTATAATTCCTAAAACCAATTAATTAATCAAGGATGCCCTCTTTGACTAATTAATTGTTCCCCATGGACACAAAGGTATTCTGCAAAGAGCTTGGTAATGTTATGGAGGTTCTGCAATGTACTTGCCAGTGTGGAAAACTATAGACTTGTCCTCTACTCAGGCAATTTATGAATTCGCACCTTCAAAGTATACAATTAGCATTTGGAACAGTTTGATTGTTGTTGGGGTTTTTTTTTTCCCCGCCAGGCTCCAGCCACATCTTAGATAATTGAGTGGGAGTGTCAGTAGAAGGCGGAAACCTGATTTTTGTGAGTAAAGCAAAAATATTAAGTATACAGATGTTCAACTAACAGGCATGTTTATAATTAATAAATGAATAAATTAATGAATTAATGCATTAAAAAAAGAAGCTCATTTTACATTAAGATTGGTCCTTCAAAGAGTGAATAACGCCATAAAGTCTACTTTAGTGATTTTCTTTTTCTTAAAGTCTAACTTTTATTTAGAAGCTATCACTGACATGAGAAGATAAGCACTAGGAGAATGATATTATGACTGGGAAAACCCTATCAAACGCAAACATCTTTTTTTTTTGTAGACAGACCAAAAGCAGTCATTAGGATACATGAGTAAAGATGGAATATAGTTCTACTACATGTTTTATGATGATAGCCAACTTGAGATAGTTTGTTCATCTAGTTCTGAGTTCTAACATTATCACGTTGTCGAGCCTTTAAGTGGATTAGAACACGTTTCACAACTTCCAATTCAATTTATAAATCTCATCACCAAACGTTCCTTCCTCCCCGTCATTCGCCACTTCCTCTACGATAAAAGAGCTATGCAATTTGGCTCAAATGTCGCCTGAGACCATTTAATTAACTAAGCATGATTTTGTTTAAATGCTGATAATAGGCACAAGTTCATTAACACTAATACAGATTAACAGCTTTTTTTTTTGCCCAAAAGTTTCCGGAAACTGCTGTTTGTGAAATGGCTTAGAGAAAGGGCAGAGTTTGTGGGGGCTGGGAGTGGTGACAGTGGAGTTGGTGATGATAATACAAATAATGCATTTAACTTCTTCCCGACGCTAGGACATACTGTGCCGTCCTGATTTTAGAGTACCTTAAAGACGCTAGAATGGCACAGAACATCCAGCGTTAAACAGCTTGCCGCGGATCCCCGCGATGAGCTGTGCTCGGATCCCGCTGCAGGGACTTGCAGCGTGATCCTACCTGTCAGATGAGGCTACTCATAATGAGGCCTCCTAATAAATGACCCCCCCGAAACGAACCCTAATACTAACCCTGAACCACAATACTAACTTGTAATACTAATCCTGAACCTCAAAATTAACTCCACATACTAACCATGAACCCCAATACTAACTCCTAATACTAACCCTGAACCCCAATACTAATCCTGAACCCCAGTACTAACTCCTAATACTAACACTGAACCCCAATACTAACTCCTAATACTAACCCTGAACCCCAATAATAACGCCTAATACTAACCCTGAACCCCAATACTAACTCCTAATACTAACCCTGGACCCCAATACTAACTCCTTATGCTCACCCTGAACCTCAATACAAACTCATAATACTAACCCTGAACCCCAATACTAACCCTGAATCCCAATACTAACTCCTAATACTAACCCTGAACCCCAATACTAACGCCTAATACTAACCCTGGACCCCAATACTAACTCCTTATGCTCACCCTGAACCCCAATACAAACTCATAATACTAACCCTGAACCCCAATACTAACCCTGAATCCCAATACTAACTCCTAATACTAACCCTGAACCCCAATACTAACGCCTAATACTAACCCTGAACCCCAATACTAACTCCTAATACTAACCCTGAACCCCAATACTAACGCCTAATACTAACCCTGAACCCCAATACTAACTCCTTATGCTAACCCTGAACCCCAATACAAACTCCTAATACTAACCCTGAACCCCAATACTAACCTGGAACCCCAATACTAACTCCTAATACTAACCATGAACCCCAATACTAAATCCTAATACTATCCCTGAACCCCAATACTAACTCTTAATGCTAAGCCCAAAACTCTAATACTAATAATACTAATGTGATCCCGAGATGACAGGTCGCGCGATAAACTATCTTGCGATGACCTGTGACGCAATGGACTGGCCATCACTGGAGAGGTGTCTGCATCCATCCCCCTTCTTAGCAAACTCACCAGGTTTGTCCCTGCACAATGTATAACTAAAGTGTTGAGATAGAATGTTCTTCTCCCCTCAACTCACCTTTTGCCCCCTCTATCACCTAAACATTGTTTATACTATAAATGTAAAGAATAAAAAAAAAAAGTTAATTTTCCTAGCAAAATTGCAAGTAAACACATTAACTAAGAGAAACATGTGTTTTGAATTTGTCTCATGTTTATGACATCAGCTGTGACTTGATATGCAAATGAACTATTTTCAAAGGTAAACAAGCAGTTGCAGGGGAAGACACCACAGACACATAAACAGAAGACACCACAGACACATAAACAGAAGACACCACAGACACATAAACAGAAGACACCACAGAAAAAAATGGAACAAAAACCCCAATCATTGTTTCATTATTCAATGCATTTGCTTGCAATTTGGTACCACAATGTGTATTTTTTTTAGTTGTTGTTTCCCCTGTGCATTCACAGGATAAACATGTTTAGGTGACAGAGTCCCTTTAACATTTCCGAGATGACGTTTACTAAACTCCTAGCTTCCTGCAAAAATCCGAATAAATGGTGTAATCTGTTTCTCCAGTAGGAGTGCTACAGTTTGTAGGAGAATGCTGGCATAGAAAGGATAAACTGGCTTTATTAAGTATAAACATCTTTCAATCCTACTTTCAATGTTATCCCTCAGCACGCAGGAGAGGGGGGCTGAGGGGGGGGGGTCTATCTCAGCAGGTAGTACTGCGAATCTCCCAGCACTGTGTAATGCATTTTACTTTGAAAGGTTTCAAGTAATGGGGAGACGGGACTCGAGTCTTTGGAGACTATGTTATGTTTGGCTCATTCGACAGCACAAAAACCACGGAACACAAGCCAGGCAAATGACACATTTGTCAAAAAATATTACCGAACACAGACATAAACATATGTTTTATCTCGGTTTCATTTTTTTTTTTTTTCCAGGTTGGTAAAGCCTTTTGAATTAGGGTTTACAGCACAGTCTGTTCTAGGATGCCAGACACTACTGCCATTTTAATAATTCATTATTGTCACGAAACATACACAAGTTATTACATCTTAAAGGGACTCTGTCAACCCAGACATTGCTTGTACAGAGAATAAAAAATGATGCAAAATTATCTATATGCTGTGTTTGCAGAGTTGCAACCAAACGCATAAAAAAAAAGGAGAAATCGTTTTTATACGTGTCTTGTGGTTTCGCCTGCTTATGACATCATCATGTCAGCTGATATGCATATGACACATTTCTTACTGAACATTAGTTCATTTGTATATCAAGCCACAAGGTCCACAATGGAGTCTCTAGAGGCACTGCGTGAAATTCTTTCGGCCGTCTTGACATATTTCGCTAGTCCTGGCTTCTGCAGGAGGTTGGGCACACGGAATCCTGCAAATCAGTCCATAGATAAGATGTGTAATCTCTGGAAATATTCCTATATATATATATATATATATATATGCTGCATTTTGTCTCCCACGTAACATCCTGCACCTGTCCAATCTGTATATATCTCAGTTTATTACACAGGGACAAGGGCTACCCCCAGGTCCCTGCCCCCCTCCACTAATCAGTACACAGGGTACTTCCGCAAGTACCCCGGGCCCGCCATTAAATTCCCATGGCACGCCCTAGGTAATAAAGGAGGTCAGGGGCTGGCAAAATGCCCCTCACCCCCATAATAAATGCATAGAGTCAAGGGGTTGTCCTAGTGCCCTTGTCCCCTTGTTAATAATGCCACTCAAACTTCAGCCCAGATTTAAAGAGCCTAAACCTGTGTTCTGTATGTTTAATGCTGTTTCCATCCTAACTAAGGCTGTTTTTTTCAATGCTAAGTGCCAGGGCTGCTATTGACTATCCCACTACACCCCCCATGATAAATGATTCTTATCTAGTTTTTTTTTTTTTTTTTACACCCAGGGCTTTTCCAGAATGTGCAATATGTAACTACCACTCACTTCACTGAGTTCCTATAACCAGGATTCACACCTCAAACATCTCCCGGATCTTCTGTATTTCGAATTCTGTCTCTGACCTTCATTGACATTGGATGGGAAGCATCCCGGGCTTCCACTCAAGAAAGCATTAATAATTTGTGAACAAACACCCATCTGTCCAGGGTCCCTGTGTGACTTATGTAGCCTACTTCCCTCGCTCTGCACTTTTCCTCTCTCGCTATGCGAGGTGTTGGACTTTAAATGATTAGCAGGTACATGCTGTTCCAATGCATTACTGGGGTCTCAGAGGACCAACGATACATTTATTACTAGCATCAGCATCCTAAAAGTGTCACCTCACATCCGAGGTGTCAGCGCTGAGGACAGGTCTGAGGAGCTATATGAAACCCAGTGTGACAAGGCATCAGGCCTACAATGGTTTATCGCTCGTTTGCATCCTATTAGATACGGGAAGATTATTAAAAAGGATTAACTCAGAGGGATCGACGTGATAGCTATACTGTGGGGTTATCCGGATCATTCGATACGTGGAAGGGAGGAGGAACAAAAGAGACAGCAGATAAAAGCAGACAGACACAGTATGGATGGACAGAAAGGAAGACTGGCCGACAGAGATGTAAGAAAGAATATGCAGGCTTAATAAAAGGCAAACAAAATCTCTGACGTACCCAGATAGTCCCAAGAGACAGACAGACAGAGTGCAAAAAGTATACTTAGAAATGGTTCACAGCTAAAGTCACTGATCTGACTTCCAAAATAGTAGGTGTTCAGAAAGTTTGGACATAGTTGCCAACATTCCTGAATTTTCCAGTATAGTCCCATATTTAGGGGCATTATTACTGCTTACGGCAGCATTCAGTTTATCCTATATGATAGAGATACAGTCTAAACAAAAAGGATAGAGCATCACACATACGGTATCTGTACTGAGCAGGCATTAGAAGAGAGAGTCCATTATAGCTACACAAGCATACAGACTTCCCCAAAAATAAAATCTCTCTGTGAATATTGGGAATGGAGAGAATAAAAATGGTCTGTGAATTATACGAGTAGAACTGCAACAAAATGTATGTGGTCGGCGACTGTCTCTCTCTGCTAGCGCAAACATCTGAGAGATATACTCAGCCTGAAAAATAAGCTCCAGACAGTTGGTATCTGTACCGGGAAGGCTATAGCTCAGCTCTGGGAGGTAACGAAACATCGAATGACATCACACGACATTTCATAACTCTTCCTCCCTTTTCGTCCTTGGTCCGTCTTGCCAAAAGTTGACAAGTATGGCTCCCCATGGTGAGAAATGCACTAAAGCATTGAAAGCCAGCTCCCTAACCCTTAGTACTTATACTATGTTTGCTGCGAGAGGGCATTTACATTTCTGCAAAATAATGAAAAATTGGATTTAACTATATCTACGTATACAATTTTTTTTTTTTTTTACACTGTGTGCTGGAGACTTATATGTGGATATTTGTCTTGTGAGATCTGTTGTGCAGGATTCTTTTATATATGTACATTTATAGGCACATCATGTAATTATTGTGAGCCATGCTGTAAAATGGTTTGGAGTATTTTTTTTTTTTTTAATCATTATCAAACATTCCCTGTGCGGACCACATGCCAGCTCCCAGAAAGAGGAACAGTTGCCTTTCATTAACTTTTTTTTTTTTTAAAGGACAAATAACTGATGTACGGCACAGGAATTATATAGAGAGAAACTGTGTAATCAAGGAAAAGGAATCACCTTCTAAGACTAAAATATCTATTCAAGTGTGCTTGTTACCGTTCTAAGGAGAGAGAGTGGAGAAATGCTAAAAATAATAGCGTGATGGAGGAGGAGGGCAGTTCGGAAACAAGTTTGTCTTTGGCCTGTGCCTAATATTGAATTATGGACTGATCACTTTTGAGATTTTCAGCTGAATTAATTAACTTTCGAGACTGACTTAGCTATTTTTTTTTTTTTCATTCTTCATTTCTTCTTTCAAAATTTTTTTGGGAGATGTTACAGTTGCATCTCAGATATTATTTTACCTCTGGTGCTATGTTAGAACTTCTATGGCACATTCTGCATAGTTATTGCACTTCCGCTGCTTTTTGAGCTCACTTCCTTAAACAGGGAATTAACCCCAATTGTAGTCTTTTTCCTGAGGCAGAAGGGCACATCATAAGGAGCACCACTCTGGCGTCAGCGAGACAAAATGGCACCAATCGGCAGGACACTTTAGGTAGCGAGGGGAAGACTACGTCGTATTCTGTATCGCTGCCATCACACGTTTTGGAGCCCTTTACAGAACAGATGTTCCGGCCAACTCCATAATTATAACCCCTAACCTCGACACTTAAACACTTAACCCCTGGTGGTCTCGTGTACTGCTAATTTGTAGGATGCTCACACTTATTTGAATACCTCTCTGCTGGCTTGTGCGCTGTGTGGAAGGCTATAATCACATGCGTTCATGCTTCCTCTCTTATCACAGTGTGCTGGATGCACAACCTACAAGGATGCAACCCCTACGCCCCACCAACAACAAGACTTTGCTGTGCCCAGACCCAGATACAAGCGGTTGTGAGGCCTCCTGAAGGTATAGTGGTACCGGTTACCACACTGCATAAAAAATATATATATATATATATATATATAATGTATTTGCTCAAAAATAAGGCAACCCTCATAATAAGTTGACTCTTACCAAGCTCTTAATTCATAGGAAAAGAAAAGGCCTACGACACTATAGTAGAATAAAATATATTTTCCTACTTATAGATGTTTGTGCACCAGTTATCTTGTGGCAGCAGGCAAGCTAGGACTGCCGGGTCCCTTACTGGGGTACCCCTCCTGATGGCAGCCCTGCCCACATCCCTGGTGGGATGGGCTGGGATGTATGTGGCAATGAATATGTTGTGTTAACATGCCCCTAAGAGATCATGATAATGTAACAAGCTCTCCAGGTATCCTGCTTGACCATCTTCCTTTCTGATATCAGGAAGTAGGCAAGCAGTACCTGACTCCCAAATTCTTTCCACTTCGCAATGTGCGAAGGAAATTGGGGAGTTGGGGCACTGTGGCAGGACAATGGTGGTGGGGCTAGGGAGGGAATTAAAGTGACAGTACTACTGCAGATCACTGCACATGCAGACACTGGAGAATGAAAATCAGGACCGATGGATGCCAGTCCCAAAAGAGGGAAAGGTGATTCCCATGAAAACTTGTGAAATCAGACACTGAAGCAAATACCGACTGACCTCACTGCACCCAGGGGAGAAAATAAATGAACGACTGTACGAAAAAAATAATAAATTAAAGATTTAAATAAATGCTAATTCTTGGCTGAGTTGGGAAACCTGTCACTCAGTATACAGGTTAATATTTATCATGATACATTTAACAGAAAAGGCATGTCAATCTTTTCCATCACTATTAGAGCCATGCAGAAGGATAACACTGAACAGTAAATGATGGCAGATATAAATCCCAGCCAAATAAATGCAGAGATGTGATAATTGGAAAAAAGCATGTTCCCACTCTCCAAATAGGTTCCTAGATTATATGATGGAGCCAATTACAGGTCTGGAAACAAAGAATAGCATGCTCATTAACTGCTTCCTCTTATCTCTCTCATGATACACATTGCTAAATATTAATGGTCGGCCAACATAATAAATATGTCTGCCAGAACAAAATGTTTTTTGAACAATGGATCTTGGCTGCTCTATAGTCGAGCTTCAACTCCATGATAGGCAACACCGATTGGTATTCGGATTCTGTCCTGTTATTGGCTGTATATGACTTCTGCACCACTAAAACTTTAAATCTACCTTGATTTCAGGTGTTTAGTCTCTCTTTACACAGCGTTTTCATATATATATATACGTATATATCATATAGATTTTACAAATCAATGCTAGATTTGAATGCATCACCTACTATGTATGGCGTTGCGAGAAGGCTTTTCTTGTTCACTTGAGTAGTGGCTTTGACAACACTGTGTAAAGAAGGACTTTTAGTTCCTCCATAAAGATTAAAAGACAATAGGGGTTTCAGGTTTTTAAACTCTATGTGACTGCACGCCCAGAATACACTCTCCTGGGCATCAGATGGTCGTACTGTCTGGAATTGGTACAGTCCTATATAAAGTCGGGCGATTGGACGGTATGGGCCCACGATTGGACGGTATGGGCCCACAATATCAAAAGTGGAAGAGAAGTCAAATTTATTTGTAACTAGTAGAGATCCTTGGATTTATCAGCAATAAGGTCATCGGTCATTTTGGTAAGAGCAATCTCGGTAGAGTTCCGAAGGCAGAATCCAGGCGTTGGATAAAATGGCCAGATAAAGGGAAAGTCATACGAGAAGACAAACACAAATACGGAGAGAGGACGGCAATTTGACAGTGCGATCAAAATACACATATTGTACATAATGGTTTAATATGACCAACGCAAGGAGTAAATTACCCTCAGACCTTTTTTATTATGCAAAAATAGCTTTAATTAGGTCATGAATATGTTATATTGCAGTCACCGAGCAGGAAAAAAACAGGAATTTGAAATGCGACATATATTCTATGTGAGTTCTGGGCTGTCTTAGTTTGCATCGCCATCAGGAGATGAAAAGGTCAGCCCTCGGGGGAAGTAATTGGCAATGCGTCCTTGTTACTGATTAGCGAGGCTTTCATTTGTGGCATTTCTTAAGAAAAAAAAGAAGAGAAAAACAGCTGTTTTTTTTTTAGCCCAAAAACGAGTTCATGATTTTTGTCCCTGTTCGAAGAATAATATCAGCAGTTGCTAAGAGGCGAGCATGGGGGGAGGGGCGCAATCCTAATAGAGTGAGAGGTCAACAAAAAAAGAAGCCATTTTTAATTGGAAAGTTGAATCAAGGATTGGCTTTTTCAATGGACATGCTTTATTGAAAGAATACAAATAAAGTACCTTATTTAATACTCTTTCATATATTTGGCTTTATCAGGGGAACCATGTTTTAGAAGGAGAAGATCTGAAATGTTCTCCCCCCCCCCCCCAAAAAAAAAAAAGCACTATAGTGGTCTGTACTCTTTAGGCTAGTAATTTTCTGTATAACACATATAAATAATGAGTAGGTGTAGTCTCACCAGGTCATTAAAACAATTTGTGGGGTGGGGGGGGGTGTTGGGGGGAAATTGAGATGTTAAGAGAACATCCTACTGTGCATTTACAGATTATTTTACTATACAAAGCTTGAGTTAAAAGAAGAAAGGAAAAAAAAAATAATGTGCTCGAATATTATAGTGTTATTCTTAGTGGCGAGATGAAAAGGTACAAAAGGTTGGCACATTACCACCTGGCTGATTATCAAAAAAAAAAAAAATAAAGACTTAAAAAATTATTCTTCGGCGTAGCGTGGGTGTTAAATCATTTCACCATTTCCCTGTGGGGCATCAAAGCCGTGTTATTATCTATACTCAATTTAGTGTTTCCGTGAACATAAATGAGTGTGTACAGTTTAAACAACAAAAGCATAGTCATTAGGAATAACAGTGTGCATTGGGTTCGCTAGGAGCCATATTGGCGCTACTGAGAGTTATTCGGGCCTAGATGGAACAAAAGCAGTAGGGCAATCAAGTGGCGCATAAGGTGAAGAAGGAGGCAGAACACGGTATGAAATATTAACGACTATTTTTGTACTAGGAATTTTGTTTTTAAATTGCGATGGCAGAGAAGTATCGGTTGACTCAATAGCTGTTTGTTATTTTTTAATCGTAAAAATTGATGCAAAGAAGAACCTTGTATTGGTTGCCAAGGTGACTGCTCCACTTTTAGAACTTAAAAGTGTTAGCACTATTTGTTCTTCGGGATCCTAGCTAATTCTTGACTCCCCTTACACATTTTTTTCTTACTGCAATTTAGAGGGTCTCCGAGGTATCTACCGCTCTTTCTGTAAAATAATGTTTTCTCACTTTTCCCCTCTGTCTTTCACCTTCTAATTGCATCATAAATATGATTACTCCTCATTTATTCCAAAACAAAAAACAATTTAGATGTAATGAAGCCAGAATGCAGAAGTCGCTATCCAAAATACTTTCCTGATAAGTACAAAAAATTTACCTCAAGATCCATTTTTTTTCTACCTTACCTCTCAATATTTAGTTATTTTCAGTGCCTTTTGGATTTTTATACATTAGTAGGTTTCATTATTCATTTACAAGGATCCCAGTGTCCGAGGCAAGGTCTGTGAAGATCCATAGAAGGTCCAACCTTCACAAAGTCATGCAAATGTCTACCTTGGACCATGTTGCTCCCTAGCCCTGATCATATATGTAAAAGTAATAAATTATCAAGATACAAGGTAAAAAGCGCTAAACTGCAGAAGCACGCAATGCCTGTAACATACCTTTATACCTCGTATTCGTCCCCCAGCCTATTTGACAGGGAAAAAATAACTCAATCATTTTTTTCTTCTTCTTCTAAAGTAAAGGTAATTCTCCGTTAAGTCATAGCATAGTTTATAGGAGATAAAAGCGGACAGGAAAGAAATCCAGAATTTGCTCTACCACGATTCTACCTTTCAAACAGAGCTTGGCTTCCCCAACAGTAGACATTAATTAGCTGTTCCGGTAGAAAATTCTCTTGGAATTGGGTATAATAGACAGAGCTGCCTTGTTTTAAGGCTCTTCATTTTTTACTGCTTCATCAAAATGAATTATTTTGAAGTGCTGGCTCCAGTCTAGATGCCGCTTCATCCCCGCTAATGAAAGATTGAAGCATTTTTCTTTTAATTGTCTAATCAGTTGAGCTGAGAGGGGAAAATAACTATCTATTTTTGTAGAACTAGCCTGAAGCTTGAGATCCATACATTTTATGACTTGCGTCAATTCGACATGACCTTGTGAAGGTGACTCTGTGTCTCTTTTGACTCAGATAACTTTATTTTTTTAATTTTGAAGTCTACGTTTAATATGTATTTTCACTTTTTTTATTTTATCATTATATAAAACAATATACGTAGCTTTTTTAAAATTCCATTTTTTTTTTACATTTTTATTTTAAGTGTTGTAATTAGTCTCGCTGAACTGTATTAAGCCAATATTGTTAGGAGCTAAAAAGAAATCAGCATTATCTTGTCTGTTGAGGCAGCCTTAATTCGAAATTTTATTATATAGACAACAATGAATGCCAAGAAATGTAAGTAGGAGCGCGTTGTGTCGAAACTAGTGAAAATGGCACGTTGGAGTGTCATTGATGGTGTCATCGGAAAAACCTTTGAAGAGTGTTCTATGAAAGTGCCTTCGAAGACTATTTGTCCTAATGATGACTGGAGGTTAATGGTAAAAAACAAACTTAGGTTGGCCTCATAATGTCTGGGGTTAGCCCTAATAACTCGTTATTGTCATAGAACCTCAGTGTCCAATTGCAGCCCTCCACCTGCTGATGTACTACAAATCCAATAATCAACCAAAAGGCCTTTAAGAATATCAGGTAATTATTGTAATTGCAGTGCAGAAATGGCTGGAGGTTCCACCCTTGGACACCTAGGACCTAGAGACTGCCATCTGGCTAACGTTACTGCAAGGTGCGCCTCGTTACATTTGTCTGTTTTGTGTTCCAAACAACCTCTCAACCTCGAACTTGAAGAATTAAGATAATGTTTCAACATTTGCATAACTCTGGTTTTGTATTTCGGAAAAAGCAGGAATCGATCCGCTTTCTCCGGCTGCGGTTTCTATGGCATTAATATCATTCCGTTCAGATCCCATTCAATGCTTTCCCACCCTCCTCCCCCCCGCCCCTCCCTGCCTCCTGCACAGGAACAGTCAAGGCTGATCTTTGTTGGATGACAGCATGTTGGGGAAAATAGCAATTGTTGTGTTTCAAGGAGGGAATGCAGAGCAGCGATTGTGAGTGAAACAGTGACTCTTAGCACATATTGTAACTTATTTCTGATTTTACATTATTCTTTTTTTATTTTTTTATTTTAACAAAAGTAACAATGGACTGTAAAATAATAGACTCGTTTGTCACACAAGGTTTTAAAAAAAAAAATTTCAACACTGAAATAAATTAAAATAAGTTTTGCCATGAATGGAAAACGAATAACGAGTTTGCATACAGCCTTACCACTGCCTAAAGTAAACTATATTTGAATCTTTCAAACAATGGAATTTTCCGTATGGGTGTGGTTTAATTGTACCCACATCCAAATATAGCACGTTTGCCTGTAGCCACACCCATTTTGACCACACCTCACCAATGACCTGCTCATACCGGCCCATTATTTACATCCAGGTTATAGGGGGACTGAACAATCAGTGGGATCCATGGGCTGTTCTATTCCATTGTATCCATAATGTAGAAATTGATAGTTGCTGGCCTGGAACTCTGGATCATACCATTCTACTCTAGGCAGAAGGAGACCCATACCCACTGCATGTTGGACTGACTTTCATAGAGTCTCTGCTTATTTTCAAGGCTCGGTCACATTCTGTGGAAGCCAGCTCCACCTCCCATCATGACGCAGGTCCTCCATGATTAAAGGGAAGTGATCTCAGAATTAATGTCCTTCCAGTTCGAACAACATATACCACTAAACATTCCCAGACAAAGTAATCATAATATTAAAATTACATTTAAAAAAATATATATACTTTTTGACAAGTGCTGAATCAAAAAAAAACGTTCTGTCTCATCATTTTTAACTCAACAATTCCTATCTCCTACAACCGGCAAATAAAACGTGATAAAATTGTTGCTCAGCCCATCTATCCAAGATCATCTCCTTATTGGTTGTCACTGAATTTGGAGGCCGTAGTGAGGTAATTTTCAAAGATTAAAAAAAAAAAGTTATTTTATTGTACTTTGGTGTTATTTTACAATCAATTTTTCTTTCGTGACCTCTTTAGACAGAAATTTAGTTTCCTGGGAGGAGTTTAATGTCTAGAAAATACTCCCAAATCTTCTCTTCTCTGTAATAATGTAGTATTTCGACATGGAATCACTGACAGGAATTCAAGATCTTTTTTTTTATTTTAAACTACCTTCCTGTCTAACAAGGTTAACTCCTAGCATGAATTAAAAAAAATATTATAAAGCAACACCACATAACTATAAAACAATGCCAATTACTGAAAATAATAGCTAGAAGAGTGTAAAATCCCTTTAATACTCCCTTTTTTTTTTTTTTTTTTTTTTTTTTTGCCATTTCCAAAGTGTCTTTCTTTGATTAATGGTGTTGCCAGTCACAGGTTACAAGGCAAGGTGATTTTCAAATCCCCCTCCCCTTTTCCTCAAGGAGAGACATTGTTTTGTTTCTTTTCCAAAAGTTGGCTGAGCGTGCAATGCCAACCTTAAAATCTAAGTCCTTGAGTTTGTGTGGAAACAAAATTATAAAAAAAATAATAAAAAAATAAATAAAAAAAAAACAGTAAAAAAAATGTAAAAATTATAAACCGCACGAACCGATGTGGAGCGGAAGATGACACATTTACCGCCAGCCAGGCATCCAGCGCTATCCTATTTAAGTACTCAGGGTATTGAAAAGCATGTGGAGCATAGAAATATCTAGGCAAATGGCATTTTTTTTTAAAGCAGAATAATATGTTCTAGTGGGGATTTGACAACTAAAGAGAAAATACAATAATGTTTAATGTAGCTTGCAGAACAAGGGAAAATACCATAATATCTTCGTTTGTTATGTTACACTTTTTGCTTCTAAGTATAATCATAACAATGAGTTTACGCTCTTAACATTCTCTAATGCGTTGTACCTCACAGAATTTGCATCTGAATAGCGTTACGGTGACTACTTTGTATTTCATTTCTGCCGTTCAGGAAACTTCTGCCACCAGCACGTGAATGAGCGTCTGACTTTTACCAACTTAAAGGGGCAGTATCACCTAAACGTGGCTTATACTGCAAAAAAAAGGATTGAAAATGATCTTTACATGGTGCTAGCAAAGCTGCAATACAATGTCTAAAGAGGAGAAAACTGTGTTTTAAATGTGTCTGTGGAGTCTCCTGTTTATGACATCACCTGTGGCACGGTATGCAAATGAACTGCTTCCCAATGCTAATTGTGTCATTTGCACATAAAGCCACAGGTGAAGTCAGAAACTGGAGAATCCACAGACACATTTAAAACACAAGTTTTCCTAATTTAGGCATTTTAATGCAATTTTGCTAACACAATGTATAGATCATTTTCAATCATTTTTTTTAATCCTCTACATTAACAGTATTAAGCCATGTTTAGGTGATACATTCACACTGAAACACTAGAATTGTTTTGAAAAATGCTCACATGGCAAGGGATTCTGGGTAGGAGGCATATGCAAATCAGGCCAAGTATAGATTAAAGGGACAGTCTAGTTCCTGAACACACTTTGGTGCAAGTTGAAGATTACTCCCTATATAGCACACAGGCCTTTTTCCAGTGTGATTTGATGCAGGCATTCTGCATACATCACATTTTTAATATTTAACTCAAGCCCTCCCCAGTGATTACTCTGCATGTTTACTGCAGGTGCAAGTTTTGTTTCATTTACTCAGTTCATGTGCTGCTGGAATTGAATATATTGTGTAGACTCTAAGTGACCTTGCTCTTGTACACAGTAGGATCTCGTAACAGTGAAACACATTGTCCGATGACATCACTCGAGAAACAGGATATCTCCATTCATTTCAATTAATTTATTCTCATTGGTTCCTGTAGCAAAAGTTCTGGTTCCCTGCAAACTGCTTTGATTTCACAATTTCATCTAGCTGTAAGTATTTTATATTTTAAGCAATGCAAAATGTAAGACATGCATTTTTAAGTACTTTGAAAGCACATTAATATGTATTAACACTTGGAAGATGCATTTTGGGCACTAGACAGTCCCTTTAAGAGGCAAGGGGTCATTGTTGGGCTTATTTGCATATGTCTATCCAGAATCCCTTGCAGTGGCGGTAACACTGTGAGTTTTTATTTTTCTGGAAAAAGCTGGCTTTCTGGCTTACGTCCATGGCAGTATGTCCATGCCCATCCAATATGGCTATGCCCGGGAGCCGGCAAGACCATACGCAATGGAAGTGATCAGAAATAACTCTCATCACTCTGTTCCTATTTCTAGACTGCCCCTAGATTTATGGTTGATGTTGCATTTAGGGTTACAGATGGGTTAGGGTGGGTCAAAAGATCACTGTAGTCGAAAATGGTTAGGAAATTTAAAAAAAAACTCTACTTTGCGTCATTGCACTATAACTTGCAAAAAAACAAAACAGAAGCAAACACTAGAAACTATTCAGATGGGGCCTTTTTTTTTACCTATTTTTAATTGGGTAAAAGACCATCTAGGTCAGAGTTAGAAAACATATGTGGGGGGGGCAATTTTTTTCATCAGATTTCATGATTTTCTTTTTATAGAAAATGATATGATATGATGAAAATTAATGTATCAAAAGTAAACACTTTTTTATGGTGAGAAAAATTGTATGTATTATGTGTGAATATATTAAATGAACAAACACCCCAGTAAATGCTAAGACAGAAATTGTCAAGAAAGGTAAAAAAAAAAAAATGTCAACAGTCCTGTCGCCAAGGAATTAAAAAAAATATATATATATATATATATGTATCTAACATATATATTTTTATTATTCCTTTTTTTTTTTTATTTTTTTTACTCATAGGATCTGTACTGACACAGTTTAAAGTAGAGTCTGCTTGAAAGTACAGGAGAGAATGGATTCAGAAATGATCGTTTGATTTTTTTCAATAACGCACTCAGACGATATATAAAGTTATCGGTTCATCGCTGAAACATGATGTGTGCAGTAAAGTCACGGTGTTTGTTGACACTAAAAAGGTTATTAGCCCCTTTTATAAAGTGCTGTAAATTCTGTGGCTCTTTATCTATTAATCCAAGGTCAGCAGGTAGAGTCCACACACTTTGGGGTCCGCAGTGTAGGAAACTCCAGATCAATAGCGCCATACACACTTGTAATGTCCCTTCTCAACTATAAACACAGAGATTTACGAGGCTTGTAGTTTCAGGTTAATCTTGTTTGTAGAGTTGGTCTGATAAAGTGTTTATTTTTATTCTGCCGCCCCTCCACCTTTCACCATGAGATACTTATACTTTCTTAATTATAATGATTTCTCCTGCATGCTGTTTTCTAGTTATGAGACAGTTACCTGCCTTTACAGTCTATTACTATGAATTAATACTTTTGAAACCCAGTATACTTAAATAAGTAAAATCCAGCTCAATCTATTCCATTCCACTTGGCTTGAATTTCAAGAGACGGCTCTATATTGTAACAAGGGTTTTGGGCGATCTTGTCCTGTGTACCTTAACCAAATATGTAGGTGTGTGTTGCTTTCATCTTATTTTATTTTTACACCGCCGTCGTATCTGCCAGACATGAGACATTTTCACTCTTGCTTCTAGTCTTTGTAATGTCCCTTCTCAACTATAAACACAGAGATTTACGAGGCTTGTAGTTTCAGGTTAATCTTGTTTGTAGAGTTGGTCTGATAAAGTGTTTATTTTTATTCTGCCGCCCCTCCACCTTTCACCATGAGATACTTATACTTTCTTAATTATAATGATTTCTCCTGCATGCTGTTTTCTAGTTATGAGACAGTTACCTGCCTTTACAGTCTATTACTATGAATTAATACTTTTGAAACCCAGTATACTTAAATAAGTAAAATCCAGCTCAATCTATTCCATTCCACTTGGCTTGAATTTCAAGAGACGGCTCTATATTGTAACAAGGGTTTTGGGCGATCTTGTCCTGTGTACCTTAACCAAATATGTAGGTGTGTGTTGCTTTCATCTTATTTTATTTTTACACCGCCGTCGTATCTGCCAGACATGAGACATTTTCACTCTTGCTTCTAGTCTTTGTGATGTAGCAGAGTGTACAGCCCATCGACGTAAGTCCCGCAGCCAATTAATTTAATGAGGGTATATGCGTGACTTATGACGAATTTGCCCATACTTCTGTAGCCAGCGGAGACTCCGCCCCTACATCTCTGTTTGGACGGTGGCACACACACCTTAACGCCGCCCCATAGTTTACTCTGTTCCCATTGGTCAGCCTGAATCTTCAGCCTTACGGCATGGATACTTAAACTCTCATTTAGCCACTTTCAAATCCGCCCCTAACGAAGCTGCCGAAGCATGTTACATTAGGTAAAAACAAAGCCTTTCACAGTTGGCTGCTTGTTAGCCCCGGCCGATGTCTGGTTTATAGGGACTAGCATTAGATAGGCTTTTATCAGGAATTAATTGGCAACCTCTCTCTATATATATGTTCATTCTCTTTATCTCTGGCCCCTTCCAGTTACAGCAGTACCTCTCTCCACCCCTCTATTTGCCTTCGAACATTCGTTTTGATATACTAGTTCCAGACAAATTGTTGGATGAATATAACTATTAGATACAGTGTATTTACCTCTAAACTGGTGACAGACAAAATACTCTGGCAGGGAATCTTGATACCCTTTTTCTCTTTAAATTCACTTACATGTGTTTTTTCCTCACATTGTGACCGTTCTATATTGCTATCTAGCTGTATAAATATAAATCTATGCCCTAGGATTGGCACAATCTTTTTTGTTTCTATTGTCTTGTGATTAGACGTCTTAGTGTTGTAGTGACAGTCTGATGTTACTTTTTGTCAGCAGTCCACTTTCAGCCGTTCCTTCGCTTTATTATGACCACTCTATACTGAAGAAGTAGGAATGTGGTGGGCTAAACTTGACCCAGGCTCAAATGCTGAAACTAATGGCCCTGAAACTAAAATGTAATATGTATTTCCCCTTTGCCAATTGTCTTTGTTTTTTTTTTGCTCAGGTTAAGGGTCTCTGATAGTCCGGTGTGTTCTGTGGGTCCAGGGCCTACATACAAATGATGCTCCACGTGTCTGTTTGAAACATAGAGCTTGGAATTTGTGTGAATACCCAGGGCTCTCTTTCACACTAAGGACATGAGTGAAAGGGGGGTACCAAAGGGGGGACAATAAGGGTTGCATAAAGGTGCAGCCCACCAAGGTCCATCTCTTTACAGGCAGCCATGATGGATGTTCTGTCCAGTGTCACAACCACAGTCAGCCATTTTACTCTGTCAGCTGCTGTGTATCAAATGTACCATTTCACTCAGCCGGTCCTCCTACGAGTCAGTAACAGTCCTCATTGCACATATCACTGGGCTTATGGGTGAGGGGAGAGGTATTTCCGCCACCAGCCCAAGGTTAAAATTAAAAATGGCTGCTCCATCACAATTGTCCCTTCTTGTCTACCTCTCGGGATGTGTAATCAAGCTTCTAGGTGCAAGGATTGAACATAACCTCTCAAAAAAAAAATCCACACGATACCCAGATTGGACTTAAATCTAGAAATTCCTCTAAACCAAGGTCTGAGACCCAATGTCAATGGCAGAATATATATAACACATGTTATTCTTTCAAATTATGATAATTATTCAGAGTCTGGTTAGATGGTGTCAACAGGACATCTTGACTAAGGGGAGTGGGGTAGGAATAATTTTTGAACATTATGGAACATACAAAGCATGAAGGTAAACAGGACAGGCCAAATGAATATTGTTTATTCCATCCAGATATCTGGCCTCTAATAAAGAAGGTATATAAAATACTGAGAGATCTACGTATAACTTTATTTGTACTGTGTGCCTGTCCCATTGTTTTTTTTCCTTTAGTTGTATGGCTAGTGTTGTGTCCAAAGGGAATCAGCTAATGAATCAAGGAGAGGATGCCATAAAAACTACCTTTAATTAATTCACTGATTTCCCTCTGACCACATATAAATCATTCATTCTACAGGGCAGCAGGTAGTTTTAGGTGTCCCGCAGAAAAAAAAAAATGGCCGAACATACAGCTGTATGCTTGGATTGAGGGAGAAGGTGGAGTTAAGGAGGAGATCTTTTCTATTTAAAGGACAATTTTTAAAAAACAAAAAACAAATCTTGCATCCTTGAAGGAAGCAAATCTTAGAAAATGTTTTCCCAAAAGTAAACCTGACATGAATCTGTAGAGACAGTGCCAGTACGCTTGCAAGATCGGGGGTCTGCACATAGCGGGGGTCTCTCTCTGCTAGCTAAGGTTCCATCTGCTGATCCCATGTAAAACTGAAAGGTCTCTCTCTGCTCTGGCAGAGAGACCAGACCGGTCCTACTGCTTCCCATGGAAACATGGCAGTTGCCGGGCAGAGGAGAAACTGACTATATTGTTAGCAGTACCTGCCAGTTTATCATGATACCAGAAGCACTAAGTGGGAAAAAAAACTCTGTATTTACCTTTAACAGCAAGAAAATGGTAGCAATTCAGAAAGTGTGCTTGAGGGGGATGCAGTTTGGGGTAAAAGTAATAGAACAGTGAAGAGAGGATTTCTTTTTGGAGTGGTGCTTCATAACTTGATATTTTAGGGGATCAACAAGACTAGGTTAAACTATATCTCCATACTCAAACTATAGTATCCAGCTTCATGAATTAACAGGCATCATGGTTAATATTCTCTGTTAAAAGAACATGTATTACAGTGTTCCGATAATGACCTTAAAAACCCATAACATTATTATTGTTTTTCAGTTTCTTTCTATTTTTCAAGGTTTGTTATATAACATGGTGTTTTTTTTTTCCCCCAACGTATTATAATGTCATCTATTTATTGTGATAAGTCTCGAAGACATTGTCCTTGCAGTACTGCGGTGGGATTCGGTTTTTTACATTTTTTACATTTTTTAAACAGTGTAAACTGTTAACCACTGGGGATCAAGCAATGAATAACTCCTATGACATAATTAAAAACAAAGAAGTCAATATCAGAGAGGTGAAGGGACCCCATTAAACTAATTTATTGTTAGGGGGAAAAAATATTGATGGCATATTTGCTGGGACAGTCACATTTTTTTTGTCCTGTCAAGTCAAATGCAGGTCTGCTCTGGCACACAAGCTGTATTACATTTAAATTTAGTATATCTCAAAGACATCTGTACTGGGGAATCCTGGTGGCACACTCTGTTGCTCCGCCACATTTGGACTCCATGCCCTATATTATGGTGGTTGCCTTAAACAAAAAGTTGGCAGGTATGGTTGATACCTGAAGTAAGAGTCCAGCGGAATATATAAGGCACTACACCACCTCAAAAGTTTAATTCTTATTTGTGGCTAAAGGGCAGAACTGGTAAGGGGGACAGGTGGTAACTGACCCCCTGGGCTGCCTTCTCTAACCTGACTCAATGGGCTGCATCACTCTTAATGCCCCAGTGCGTGGGCCAGGCTGCCATGTTGCTTGGTAGGAGGATTAAGTAGACCTCCCACATTAAATGCATAGACTTCTTTGTATACCCACTAGTGTTGTGGGCACTTGCAGAAATGACAGGTTTCGTTACCCCCCTTCTTCCACCTTGTTACTTACAGTGGAAAGTTTTGTTGCTTCAACTGTGTTCTTTCTGTTATCAAACTGGCTTCACGCCCAGCTACGCAAGTAAGATGGTTAGACTATAGACGCCATTTTGTCATGCTAGGCCAGGACATGTACCTCATTATTATGTCATGGCCTTGACTGTTTGCCAAGAAATCAAGACTAAAGGTTAATTAATATTTTCTTGATTGACCGAGATTTACCCCAAAGTAAACCATAGTTACCTGTTTTAATGTATCATATGGTATTGTTCCTGCCCATTAATGACCGGAAGTAAGGTTATCTAAAATCTATATAAACACTGATTATCAGTTAGTTGACACAGAATAAGGAGACTATGTTGATGCGACAGCATTAACACGAGAATGGGAGAGTAACCTGTAAACAACCAGGAGGGTATGTGATTTTATTTACTTATTGCAAGCATATATACATTTAACTTTATTTACTCTGCTTTTATTATGGATTTTTCAGCTGTTTTTATACATTGTCTATATTTATTTATATTCAATAAAATATTTAAAAAGACAAAAGGTTATTGCTTCCAACTCCCTATTTTTTATTGTATTCTCAATTATTTATTAATTTAAATAGAGAAACCTGCTGATCCATATAATATTGTTGTTAAAAAGATACCTGTATGGTTAGCCCTGCTAAATTCTATACAATTAAGACGTTATGGACAGAAATAGGGTACTTAGCGGTTACACTAGTTCATAGGTGAGGTTAGGGTCTCACCCTATTAGATCTTGCCTTGACATGGTGAGTGAGTTTAATTATGCTTTGGCCAATTCATGTAACCAAAATCTCTCATTTGTTTTATATTTACACGATTGTTGCCAACTTTATTAGGTTGATCAGCAGTTTATTTTCAAAATGGTACTGTAGCTTATTTTACACTCATCCGGTATTACATTTTCCCCTTTCAAAATAAACATACTGTACTCTTGCTGCACCCTGCAGAAATTTTCCATGTCTACTAACACAAGTATTTTGATTTGCGTTATTGTAACTTGGCCTTCTCTGGAAAGTTATCCGTGCTTTCGATATTTTTCCAGAGGAAAATAAAAAATCAATGTTGCTGATTTTCATTTAGTCTCTGGGGAAGTATGTTGTCTAAATCCCAAATCTTTCGGCTGCCGTGTGCTTTATGATAATAAGACCTAGAACAGAAGACTTTCACAGTAAAGAGCTTTAGGGGATTTACAGCTGCTAGTGAACAATCTGTCAGTGCAGATTTCCCCCCTTCAAACTCCAAAGATTTGTATGCCCATTGCTTGTTTTGAGTATGTGAATTTATACTTCTTTATATTCCCATAATATGTTGTCACTATCTTCCTAGCCCATCAGAAATCACCTTGTATCATTAAAGGGCTATGTAAACTACCCATACCCAGTGTACATCATTTGTTAATTTGTGTAGTAAGTTTTTTTGTTTGATTTTAGTAATACATTTAGCTAAGATGCACTCAATTTAGATTTTCTTTAGGCACAGTGGGCACTCTGCATCAACAGGACATTCTAATAATTTGTTTACACTCCCTTGCAAAACAGAATGTTTTTAGTTCAATCCTGGCTTCTGATTTGCTACCTGATAAAAGAAGGAAATTACAGAATCTTATTGTTTGGAGTATTTTTATTTTTTTTGCCTGCTTTTTAAAAAAAAAAAATCTATAACTAAAAAGAGGGATCATGCGGTTTAAAATTAGTGGAACTGTTTTGGTAATCATAGCTATATGTATAATGGTTTTGCTTATATGGAAATATTCTATTAGGAATATTTTTTTAATGGATTAGTAAATACATGAGATGACAGCCAGTGCTCTTTAAAGTGGTTAGCAAGCATTCCACTTAGTTTATATTAGACATGTGCATTCGTTTTTGGACGAAATTCGTTATTTAAAAAAAATATTTTAAAAGTTTTTGGGCAGAGACACTGGGCAAGCAGGAAACTGAATGTCTGTGCACTGCCCAGGCACACAGACATTTCCCCAGGCTGTCACTCGTGCTCCCCGTATGCATGGTCAGAGTGTCAGGGATCATGTGACCTGCCTGGTCTCAGACTCCAGACTTCCTGGGGGCATGTCTGTGCACCTGGGAAGTGCACAGACATTCAGCTGCAATTTTGCTTCTGGGTCCTTGGTGTGCAAGTCCTTGGTGTGCAATGTGAGTGCTGGGTAAGCCCTAGGCATGCAATGTGGGTGCTGGCTGAGGCATGTCCTGTGTGTGTAATATGAGTGCTGGTAGATAATTTCCTGGGTGTGCAATCTGGGTGCTCGATGGGGCATATCAAAGATGTGGAAGCTGTGTGTTGGGTCATGTTTTGGGTTTGTAATCTGGGGGCTGGGGCATGTCCTGGGTTTGTAATCTGGGTGCTGGGGTATGTCCTGGGTGTGGAATCTTGGTGCTCTGGTAAGTCCTTTGGGTGCAATCTAGGTGCTCAGTCAAGTCCTGTGGGTGCAATCTAGGTGCTCTGGCAAGACCTGTAAATGCAATATTGGTGCTCTGGCAAGACCAGTGGGTGCAATTTAGGTGCTCGGGCAAGACCTTTAAATGCAGTGTTGGGCCTCTACCAAGACCTGTGGGCGCACTGGCAAGAACTGTGTGTGCAAGTTGAGTTCTCGCCTGTAATAATGCAATATATGTAAGGCCATCATGACAAAGGTTTCCTGTTATTTCCCTCACCCTGTCAGTTAATCCAAGTGCCCAATAGGGGCACAGCAGGGGGATGGCAATGAGTGGACCCTCGTCACCTCCCATCCCTAGGGAAGGAAGTGGCGGGGGTCCCCGAGGTTTGGCGCTAGTGCTGTGGGAGCTATCTGCACGGGATCCCCATGGGCTTGTCCCTGGGGAGTGAGGCATGGCTACTGTGCAAATAGGAACGTCAGTAGCCGTGAGTCATGTGGTACGCCTGCGCCAGATTCTCGGGGTCCTGATCCTAGCTGGTCTAGGATAAGTCACACGCTACCGCTAAGGTTCAGTAGTATTAGTTCATGTTGTTTATATGTCTTGTTATAATAACATGTGTTGGTTGGTGTATATATATATATATATATATATATATATATATATATATATATATATAACCCGGTTATTTAATTTTTTTATAAAGTTTTAACCATATTTGGTTTACAGTAATATTTGTTACTTATTTCAGCTATGTATTTAGCTGTCAATTTATGTTGCAGCATTTCAATAAAGACTGCAACCTTTCTAGCCACTCAGTTGTCTGTCCATTTATTGGTGGGGGGGGGGGATACATTTTCAGGTATACCTTGGCCATGTACTGTTTCAAGGGCCATGGGTGTAATAACCAAAGGAGTGCAGGAGAAATGGAGTAGGGGAAGGGCCTATAAATTCACTGACATCAGTGATAGAGACTGTCTGTCTGCAGCAGTTTTCAAGTGCTGCTCTGAAAAAGTGCTGTCATTTGTTTTTGGTGCTTTGGGAGAAAGGCAGGACTGTTGGTAGAGAAACTTTATTATAATGTATTACTTATTTTCAGACAAAAGGAAACAAAACAACTGATCAGACAGATCTGGTTCTTTTCCTGTACGTGATATAGCACTAATAGAAACATGTTTTTATGAAGACACTATAGATATAGGAACCTGCACGTCACATTATGGAGACACCGAGCTTACTCGCAGTTGATAGCGTGTAAGCCGACAGTATTACCCTTCAAATGGCTGTGCACAGGCTTATTTTACCCATAGCAAACATACAGTGAGATACAAGGCTCTATTCTTGTCTTAAAGATACGTATATTGATCTGTTTTGGCTGGTGTCTGCAATGTACCACATCAAAAGAGAGATAAAAGTGCAGCCTTCAAAAATACATCATCTAAATCTCTGAAACAACCACAACAAGGGCCTTTTATCATGGGATGACAGTTTTTTTCTACTTCCTCTAGTAAGAACCCAACAAGTCATACTAAATCTATACATCTAAAGGGGCAATATAATGCATATATATACAAATTATGAATGTTAACAAGGGGTGAGGTACATTTTTTAACCCCTTAGTGATGTGACTTTTTGGCCATGTCGTAGTCTTGGTGACATGGG